>JAJIBD010033715.1:0-24190 GCA_021461705.1 Cryptotis parvus | reverse complement strand
GTGTTTTATTTACTTGTTATGCCAAAAACTAGTAACAATTATGGACCTCAGTTCTATGACCTGAAGAATGGTCTGGGGCTCTTCCTGTCCCTGGAGCAAGCAGATTCCCTTTGGGTTACACTTGCTTGAGACAGGACTTATGGAGATATTACTAGCGCCCACTCGAGCAAATCGTGAACAATGGGAAGACAGTGATACAGTGAATTATTGTAAATTATAAAAAATTATAAATTATATTATAAATTATTGCAAATTATAATGTATATTGTAAATCATAAATTTACTAATAATTATTGTAAATTATTAAATTATAATGTTCAGCGTAGAACTGAACATTGAAAAGTAGGCAAAAGGATTTCTATGATAACCCCCTAGTTGTACTGCAAGCCAAGTGCGTAAAAGAAGGAAGAGAGAGAGAGAGAGAGAGAGAGAAAGTAAAAAATTGCCTGCCCTAGATGCAGGCTGGTGGGGGGGGGGGGATCATGGACATTGGTGGAGGGAAATAGGCACTGGTGGAGGGACGGGTTTTGGAGCACTGTATGACTGAAACCCAAATATGAACACTTTGTATACCTCATGGTGGTATGATAAAAATTTTAAAAAATATTCTAAAACAAAGAAAAAACCACCTGACCATTGCTCAGTGTGACACAAAAAATAATTTAAAAAAAAAACTTTACATTGAGATAGTACAGCGGATAAGGTACCTGCCCTGCACACAACTGACCTTGGTTCAAAGTAAAGAAAGAGGGGAGGGGGAAAAAGAAAGGAAGATTATTCCATCAGTATTAAAATTTTACTGAAATCTTCTTGCTTTAAACTGATAAGGAGCCAGAGCTATAGCACAGCGAGGGGGTAGGGGCATTTGCCTTGCACGCCGCCAACTAGGGGTTCGATCCCGGAATCCCATATGGTCCCCTGAACATTGCCAGGAGTAATTTCTTAGCGAAAATCCCAGAGTAACCACTGAGCATCGCCAGGTGTGACCCAAAAGCAAAAATAAAAAAAGAACAAAAAATAAACTGATAAACAAGATTTCACCAGAAACTTGTCATAATTTTTATTTTTAGTTCAAGAGGACCAACACATCAGAAATATTTCCAGTTAATAATAAATTTCTGACATGTTAATAACTACCTGAATATATGAATCTTTGGTTATTAAAAATGGATTTTCTAGGGCCAGAGTAATAGTACAATGGATAGGTCATTTACCTTGCACAAGACTGACCTAGCTTTGAATCCCTGAATTCCATATGGTCTCTCAAGCACCAGCAAGAGTAATTCCTGAGTGCAGAACCAGGAGTAATGATCATCACTGGGTATGGCAAAAAAAAAGTGTGTGTGTGTTTGTGGGGGGTGGGTGGGGCTTCTGCTAATACTGTTTTTAAAACTGATATGGAGCCCTTAAATTAGAATCTGATGTTCAAAATAAAATCTTCCTAGAAACATATTGGCCCTTTTTATTAGAATGGCCACGCAGAGCCTGGCAAGCTACCTGTGGAGTATTCAATATGCCAAAAACAGTAATAGACCTCATTCCCAACAAGTGAAGGTGTTACAGGTGCCTGCTTGAGCAAATCAATGAACAATGGGAAGACAAGTGTGTTAGAATGAATTTGTTCAAAGATCAAGTTAAACTTATCTGGAACATCATTTTAAAATTATACTTCTAGACATATTTCAAAAGTATCCAGGAGAACAGAGAGACAGTACAGCTCTTGCCTTGCATGTGGCCGACTTAGCTTCAATTTTCAGGACCCCATATAGTATCCAAGCCCACCAGGAGTGATTCCTGAATTCAGAAGCAGGAGTGATCCCTGAGCACCACTGAATGTGGCAAAACAAACAAAAAGAATCCAAACGTACAAGCATGCATTTAGGAGAGTCTTGTTTCTATTGACTTAATGCAAACTACAAAGAAAACACTATTTGTATAAAATAGTTCTTTTACTTTTTCTCTGTATCACTTCATAAAAAAAAACTGTTCGCACATTGAACCAATAAAAAAGTGTATTTCAAAAAAATAAAACTTAAGCTCATTGTGATAATAATCAATCCTAAAACAACTCAAACATTTTCAGCTATCCCAAGAGCAAAGGAAAGGCTTTCTTTTGTTTTTTGTTTTATTCTTTTATTTTTATTTTCAGTTTCTGTTTTCCATGATTTCATGAAAATCTCAGTGTTTATTCACTGCCTGTTTTGGATAGCTTTATACTTAGACAAGCTGAGTCCAGTTATTTCAGGAAAAAACCGTGCCTGAGACTTTTTGCAATATTTCTAAGCTCAGAAAATTACCCATGTTCCTCGAGTCTAAAATGACTATGCCCGGAGGGAGCTCATTTTCATCTGTGCTTTGAACTTACACTGTAACCACAGCTGCCTTTATCTGTCTGGCTGATAGGGGTAGTTTACCCACAGGGTGCTCTCTTGGATTCTCTTTGGTGTTATTTAGCTGATAAAAATTGCTTGGAAATATTGTGACTTCTTGAGTCTTGCTGATATTATATTGTCTGATTTGGTTTATATCATCCTAGCTCTCTCCCTGGCTGGCCCCAGCCTTCAAAATTAGGTTTTGCTATTGCCAAGAATGAATTGCTCCTTGGAGAAGCAGTAAAATCTTGATTGTGTGTCATGTTGAGCATAGGGCCAAGTAATTGTTCTTTCCCCATAGTTTAAATTCGCTGTTTTCTCTTGTCCCCTAACTTTGAAAAGAGGTGTGGAGAACTGATTACTTATAAAAGTTTTTTACGCTAACACCTAGGAATTAAACTCAAGGAATTAAATGCTCCCAACTCAGCAATAAATACTTAATAGTGCTATAAAAATAACAATACATATCTTCCACTGATGATCTACAAATATATTGCCATTAAATTTCATTTCAAAGAAGAAAAGAAAATCCTTATTTTCTAGGTTAGAATTAAAATCTTCTATCTTTCTAGTTTTCATCTAATTTCTGGATCACTCAGTAAAAACATTGCTTTATTACATGCAGTTAAAAGTCTCCCTAGAGATGTATCCCAGGTGTGGTTTCTTGCAAAGGGCACAAAGAAAAACTATTCCAGCTATTATACTAAGGAGAAAAAAAACAATTGACATTTTTTAAAAGAGGAAAAAAATCTTATATTTCAAAATGGTAGATTAGATACTGTCACACAAGTCAAGTTTCATCTCCTTCATTTTGTCTAATTCACACTTCACAGCACTTACAATTTTTTCTCTTAAGTTCTAAATTCAGAGATACGATAAAAGTGAAATAACCAAAGGGAAATTTTTGTTTAAAAAAAAACACTTTGACTAAAATATAATTCCTGGTCACACAGTTCTATTTGAAGTGTGTGTGCTTGTGTGTGTGTGTGTGTGTGTTGTGTAAGAAATGTTTAAACAAACAACAAAATAAAAGAGGTACAGTTATGATGAGTGGACAGTTATGAAGAATGAGTAAAATCTACATAGAATATCAGGCAAAAATAGCTATAACTTAATTTTTTAAAACTGTAAATTAACACAGTGTGTTCTATTTTATAAAATTAATAATCAGGCCAATAAAAATAAACACAATTGAAGATTCTATGTTTCTAAAGGCATAAAGGGAAATGTATGAGTACCCAAAGTTAGTAGTTAACAAGGTCACCTAGGGGGTTATAATTAGAAGGAAATAGAGAATAATGTTTTCTTCCACACTTCTATATTTCTTTGACAATTGGAAATAAAATGATTATTATCCTCTAATTAAACAAAACCAAATATTATAAAGAAGACAAGCAACACATCGTAGAAAACAAATATCATACATGGGAGAAAAATTTGTACTTAATTTACTATTTGTTGAGTTACAGCAAATGGGCATATAATTTAGATATAGTGCACGGACTACAAGTTGTGAAAATCCAACTCAAACTGACTTTAACAAGGATATTGCAGCACAGAACCAGCAGTTTTTATGATGAGTTTTGCTAGGAACATAATACAAGGAGTCCAATTCTATTACACTCCTTGAATTTTCCCCTTTCTGGACATTGACTTGCTCTTTGGTATTTGGGGGGGGGGGAATCAAAGTTATTTTTAACTGTTGCAGAATAATGAACTTTTTCATTATTCTCAAGAATAATGAAATTTTGAAATCTTTCTAGAAGATGAAGTAAATTCCCACATCATATCGCTACTTGACTATCACTGACCAAAACTGCATCATTTTTACAATCTTTTAAAAATTCATTGGCAAAGGAGATGAATATAAAATAAAATAAGGCTATACTTAGAGTGAGGTATTAAATGTCCTCTGGGGATTATTAACTGAAATAAGGAGATGATGGAGTAGAGATCTGAACAAATTTATGCTAGCAAAGAGAAAAGGGAAGTAGTGACTATGATCAAACAGAAATGTACAGAAATAGAGTCCTGATCCTAATGGAGTTTACACTGCTGAAGAGGGCAAGCAAAATCATCAAGCAGTATGAAGAAGGAAGCAAAAAGGTGCTCTGCTTTGGGAACAGATAGCAAAGGTTTACTGCTGACCGTGAAATAGGGAGGATAGCAGAAGATCATCTAAGAAGTGTGTATGAGCTGAACAAGAGATAAAAACCCAGAACATGTGAAGATAGGAGAGTCAATACTGTAATAGGTTTAAATAGCTGAAGTAGTGCTTAAAGCTGGAACCTAGAGAAGGAGATGAAAGCCTAACTCTTCTGTATATCAAAAAATTCTACAAGTTACTAGGACAAAGACAAATGCTTAGAGAGAAAAAAAGGGTAAAAGTAGTTTGCACAAACAAAAGACAAATGATGACATGAAATACTGTCTGGGAAAATAAAAATGGAATTACATTTGGAAATAATATATCCCATTTTTCTTCTAGCAAAATGAAAATTAAATCTAGGGTCAAATATTCAGTTGAATACTTATACTTACTAGAATGAATATAAATTCATAAAACGTTTCTAGAAGTCAATCTTTGATAGGTCTACCCCCAATTTTTTTATAAAGTAGGGTTGGAGCAATAGTACAGCAGGTATCTCCACCCCTGTATTTTGTGTTTCACAAGATTTTTCAGACATTTTATAATAAGCATTTGTTTTATTTTATATGAAGAGAGAAATAATTTTTGAAAGAAATTCCAAATAAATCTTTTGTTGAAGGTACTTACCTCAGTAATGAAGGCAAAACTATTTTCCACCAATCATTTCACAGCTTATTGATAATAATGAGGCCTTATAAATAGATTTATACTATTTGTGACTACAAGTAGTATGCTACCCGCACGGAAGAGCCTGGCAAGCTACACGTGTCGTATTTGATATGCCAGATACCAGTAACAATTATAGACCTCATTCCCATGACCTGATGGAATGGTTTGAGGCTCTTTATGTTCCTGGAACAAGCAGATTCCCTTGGGCTCTACTTGCACGAGACAGGTCATATGGAGATGTTACTGGTGCCCGCTCGAGCAAATCGATGATGAACGGGAAAACAGTGATACAGTGAAGACAGTAACTACAAGAGTATGCCACCCGCACGGCAAGCCTGGCAAGCTGCTCGTGTCGTATTTGATATGCCAAATAACAGTAACATTTATATTAAGTCATTCCCATGACCTAATATAATGGTTTGAGGCTCTTTATGTTCCTGGAGCAAGCCTTTGGTTTCTACTAGCATGAGACAGGACATATGGAGATATTACTGGTGCCCGCTCCAGCAAATAGATGATGAATGGGAAGATGGTGATAGTGATAAATAGATTTAGATAATCATTATGAAATATAAAGGTAGCAACATAATAAGTTATTCATTTCCTATTATATATCTTTAATGGAAAAATATTTATTTTACAAGTATACTGATGGGAATTGAGAGAACTGAAGAAAACTATTCTTGGTTTTATTGCAAACAAACATTGAAAGGATGGTCAAATGGGGAACACATGCTTATCTTTTTTATTACAGTTTCCATTACATGAATGGAACAAGTCAATCACTGGTAAAGCTTATTTTATTTCTAAATATGTCAAGAACAATAAAAGAAAGTTTTATCCCTTCCCTCCTTCTCGTGTGATAAAACACAATGCAAAAGTTAAACAACATATCAAGCCTGAATCCATGAAGTACATTGAAGAAAATATAGGAAAATTCCTCCACAACATTGAAGCTACAGGCATCTTCAAAGACAAAACACCACTAACAAAGCAATTGGAATCAAAGACAAAAAAAATGGGACTACATGAAACTAAAAAAGCTTCTTTACCTCAAAAGAAATGGTGACCAAGATACAAAGACAGTCCACAGAGTGGGAAAGAATAGTCATCCAATCTCCAGCTGATAAAGAGTTAATATCCAGGGTATATCAGGCACTGGTAGAACTTTACAAGAATAAAACAGCCAGCTCCATCAAAAAATAGGGAGAAGTAATAAACAGAAATGTCTACAAAGAAGAAATTGAATGGCCAAAAGGCATATGAAAAAAATGGTCAACATGACTAATCATCAGAGAGATGCAAATAAAAAACAACAATGAGGTAACATCTCATACCACAGAGACTGTCACATATCCAAAAGAGCAAGGACAAGTGCTGGCATGGATGTGGGGAGAAAGGGATTCTCATCCATTGTTAGTGGGAATATCGACTGCTACAATCTTTTTGGGAAAACAATACGGACATTCCTCCAAAAACTAGAAATTGAGCTCCCATTTGACCCAGCCATACCACTCCTGGGAATACACCCTGGGAGGCCAGAAACACCATGTACACTTCTATGTCCATAGCAGCACTATTCACAATAGCCAGAATCTGGAAACAACCAGAGTGTCCTAGAACAGACGAGTGGATAAATAAACCTTGGTACATCTACACAATGGAATACTATGCAGATAACATAAAAAGTGAAGTTATGAAATTTGCCTATAAATGGATGGACATGTAGAGGATCACGCTGAGTGTAATTAGTCAGAAGGAAAAGGACAGATATAGAATAACTGCATTTGTATGTGTGGGATATTAAAAAAAGTAGCATGATACCAATGTTCAAGGCCAGGCAAAACATGGATCAGGAGGTCGTGTCAGTGGGTGGAATCTACTACAAGTGTGTAGGACTCAGAGGTTATGTAAGACAGAGAAAGGAACAATGTACTATTAATTGTTGGAAATGATAGTACCAGCCTAGAACTGAACATTGAATGTAGGCAAAGGTATATACATGATAACTTCTAAATGTGTGCATTTCAAGTCACAATGTGTAAGAGAAGGCAGAGAGAGATAGAGAGACAGAGAGAGAGACAGAGAAAGAGTGAGTGAGTATGAGAGAAAGAGAGAGAGAGAGAGAGAAGAGGCAAAGTGCCTGTCATTGAGAGGTAGTCTGGGGAAGGGGGGGGAATTGGGGACATTGGTGGTGGGAAATGGGCACTGGTAGAGGGAAGGGTGTTGGAACACTGTATAACTGAAACTCAAACATGAATATCTTTGTAATTGTATATCTCATGGTGGTATAATAAAAAAATTTTGAAGTTAAATAACAAATGGACTAGGAAGATAGGACAGCAGGAAATGTTGCCTTGCATCAGCTGTTGGGAGTTCCATACAGAGCACCACATATGGTGCTCCATAGATCTCAGAAGTGTTTCCTGAGCACAGAGCCAGGGAAAAAATCTGGAGCAAATTCAGGTGTAGCCTACCTCACCCCTCTACAATGGCCAAATCCAGACATGAACCCAGAGCTGATGCAGATCTTCCCTTTTTCACCAGTGTTGGATGACAGATCTAGCTAATCTGGGAGCTTTTGTTGTTTTGCCGCTCCCAGTTTAACCTATTTAAGCCAAGGTTCATTCTAATGAGACTTCTCTTCTATGTAAACACTGCTAGAGGGTGTGGCAGTTACAGAAGTCACCTTGATTGAATAACTTCTGACTTATACATCTACTAAGACTTCTATGTTTTCTAGATTGGGCACAGCTCCCCTTTATACCCACTGCACCTAGCAGTGGGTATAGAATTTACCAGGAGACCACCACCCTGGCTACATTGAGACTATAGGAAGACTATAGGAAGTATTATACTAGTTTGCTTTAAGCAGGCGAGTGTGACCCTTTCAGTACATGAGAACAAGAACAGAATCACCCTGGTGCAGATAATAATAAGGACCTTGTGGGTACAATCTAGATTACATGAAGCTCATGAAATTAAGATGTATTACTTTATATCAGCCCCCCTCTCTCTCTCTCCTGTGTTTTACATAAGAGATAATCTCAGGATTAGTCCTTGGCTAACCTTTGTTTATACCTGCAATAGGGTGTGGCACTGCCCTTCTACATTTGTTTAGGGTTCTTTGTTGACAGGACCCTCCCTGGATTACTTTGGTGTATATAAGGGGACTGACTTGAGGCCCCTTCTGCCTTTTGCTTTGGCTTTTGGCTCCTCAGCTTTTGGCCTTTTGGCTTTTGGCTTTCAGCTTTTTGTTCTTTGGCCTTTTGCTCCTTCTTCTGGGTAGGACACATCTCCTACCCAGAGAGAGGTGAGATCCTCTCTCTTTGGTGGGAGACTTAGGCTCTTTTGTATGATCTAAGTTCAGATCAGAGCTAGTTCATTATATTGGAGTGCTGTGGAAGAGCGTTTGTACTATTAAAAGCCTTTTTGGATCTGCACCAGACTCGTGAGTTTTCATCTGTTCCCCGGGCGTCCTCGGAGTAGAAGAGAACTTCTGTCCTGACACTGTCAGGGACCCCAGCGGCGTCCCCAACACACCAGTACTTTCCACAGTGGATGATACAGCCCCCTGGGAGGTGCTGGGAAAATCCACCAGGATGACAGTGGCCTCAGGTGTAGCTGGGGCACATTTTATACTTATTTGCTTAAAGGAGGTAGATTTCCAAGTAGAGAAGAGAGGGGCACTGAGTGAGTTTTTGTGGTTGTTGTTTTGCTGAAAAGCGGGCAGTTGTCAAATAACTCTGGAGCTTCTGCTTTACACTAACCCATCTCTCTATAGGTTGTTTATAAATATAAACAAACATTTATGTTTATAGTTAATTACATAAGCTAGTCACAATATTATTTTCCAATAGCTTTATTTCTATCTTCAGTAGTCAAGTCAGTATTGATTGAAACAATATAGCCCAATAACGATAAAGAGATTAATATTTTTAAAAAGTTGCTTGTCTTCAAGGTGCAACCATACGATATTGAAGACTATGGGAAGAGCAAAGAGGTGACCTGCCTGTTTACTGCACTGCTGAATGTATTCCTATCAAGATGAGAACTTCAATTTACATCAGACTCCAATAAGAGTTGAGTTCTCCACTTGCAGATTTTATAAGCAAAGTGTATATTTTTCCACATATTAGTTTCTGGCTCTAAATATTTCTAACATTACTTCTTTATGTTCCTAGTATTTGAGTGCCAGGCACCAAAAGATGCCTTTATGCAGCACCTTCATGTCACACAGCATGTGAGTCAGTGTGCAGGGGAAGTGGGAGTATTCCTGGAAACCATTCCTACACTACACTTCCTAGCAACGATTTAACTGTGTATGCAACTCTGAAGCTAAATAAAAATTTGTCCCCAACTCACTTAGGTTCAGAAATGCCTGCTAACTCCTCAAAGAAAATATGACAGAAGGTAAGTCAAAAGAGAAGTGACAGCATAGTTCTAGAGTAGGTGAAAAAAATAAAGATAGGAAGATTACCATTAATATACCTTAATTTCACACATTGTACTGATAGTTATGAACATTGAACACACTGCTAATTGCCTCTCAGAACCTTTAAAGGGTGCTATGGCAAGTGAAACACCAAAAGTTTACTTAAGTTTATTTGCTTTATGGTAAATTCTTTTTCGTAAAATGGAGCCCTCATAAACTAAAGGATTTGCTGCTCTAGCTCCAAAGTAACTTCTAGGACTATGAATACTTACTAATTAAAAGTAGACTGCTCCAAGATGATAGTATTTAAAAAGATGTTCTCCCTTCTTGAGACAGAGATGACCATCTGAGATGCGGCCATAGAAAACAATAAACAACAAAGGTGCTCCCTAGAACACAGAATAGGAATCACACAGTTCTTTTTTAAACATTTCAATCCAGAATACTTAGGTTATATTGAGGTTTTTCTTTTAACAATTGGACTTATGAAAGAACCAAATATTTGAAAGATAGCATTTTAGAAGCAAAGGAAAATGATAAAAAGCAATTTAGACCCTTGATCTTCTTTAAATAGTTGTTCAGTCTGTCTGTTTGTACTCATTTATTTATTTTTAATTTTTATTATACCATATGAACCTGCCCAAGAGGGGCTGGCAGGTTCTAGCCCTGGCCTGCCACCTCAGCAGAGCATCACAACAAGCCAGACGACCCCCCCCACTCCATGAGGACCTCCATTTTTCCACATCCGAACTTCCCCCTCATCAGAACTCCACCCAGCAGACCAGCCTATTACAGCCCGCTCGCGGCCGCAAGTGGCTGCGCCGGTTCATCAATAAATGCTGGATTTTGAGATGTCTACAAGAGTATGCTATCTGCACGGCAGAGCCTGGCAAGCTACCTGTGTCATATTTGATATGCCAGATACCAGTAACAATTATAGACCTCATTCCCATGATCTGATGGATGGTTTGAGGCTCTTTATGTTCCTGGAGCAAGCAGGTGTCCTTGGGCTCTACTTGCATGAGACAGGTTATATGGAGATGTTACTGGTGCGGCGCTCAAGCAAATCGATGATGAACGGGAAGACAGTGGACAGATGAGATATACAATTACAAGGATGTTCATAATTGGGTCTGCCATACAGTGTTCCAGCACCCATCCCTCCACCAGTGCCAAATTCCCACCACCCATATCCCAAACAAGCCCCCACCACCCAACTGTCCCTGTATTTCTTTCTCTCTCTCTCTCTCTCTCTCTCTCTCTCTCTCTCTCTCTCTCTCGTTTACACTTTGTGGCTTGCCCTATAGATACTAACGATTTATGATGTCTTTATGTGAATATTCAATAGTGAATTCTAGTGTAACATCATAATTCCTCATTCCCCATACCCTCTCCAGTTTGTTGCAGCTAGAATGATCATCTACAGTGCAGCTGTAGATCTGGAGTGTCTGTCTTCTGGCAGTTGGCTGTGGTGGCTGGCAGTTCAGGGCAATGTCCACCAACCCGAGTCTTGGGAATGGGTGGAGGGGCCCAATCTCTGCTCGAGTCTAGCCACGCTGGCCGCCTGCATGCTGAGCAAGCCCTAGTAGCTACGTAGCACATGGCCAGGAGCTGGCTGAGCCTTTTACCTTTCCCCAGAAATTCCATGGGCCACTCCACATAAGGCTGAGTTGCACAGCTGTGGATCTGGAGTGTATGTCTTCAGGTGGTTGGCTGTGGTGGCTGAGAGCTCAGGGCCATGCCCACCGACCCAGAGTCTGGGGAATGGGTGGAGGGTCCAAATCCCTGCTCGAGTCTGGCCAGCATAGCTGCCTGCATGCTGAGCAAGCCCTAGGAGCTATGTAGGACATGCCCAGGGGCTGGCCAAGCATTTTACTTCCCCAGGAACTCCTATTATTTATATTTGGTGTTTGCTTGTGATCTACAGGAATTGTGGGGAAACAGTTCACAGATTCAAGTGTCATTTGCTTATAAACTCTAAGTAGTTCCCTCCCTGAATGTCTTCTACAGAAGAGCCTAAATACAATTGTTTGAATTGTTTCGATGTCAAAGGTCTTCAGTTAGGTCTGGCCTGCTTAGACTCTGCTCTATACACTGAAGTTCTCTAAGGATATGAGAATCAATATTTAATTAGGATCTTTGGTTCATTTCCTGGCTTCTTATTTGAAATGAGACATTCATGGCTCTAGGCCGTAAGAGTCATGCTTTATCGTGTGGTGTAACACTGCAAATCATCAGTGCTGAGCGTCACAATGAAGAAAGTAGAGAATACCAAGTTGGTGATGGAATGAGTACAGCGGCCAGGTCACCAAAGTCACAGGTGAAGTGACCACAGAAGAGCAGGGGATAAAATGGGGGCTGGACCAGAAGCAACAAAACTGAATCAGGAATTTCAAACTAGGTTAAGCAAAGCAACCAAATTCAATGTAAATTTTTATCATCAAGGGAAAAATAAAGTTATAGAAAAAATCTGGGTAACTAAAAGAAAGTTGCAAAATGGTAAAAAAAAAAATCAAGCCCCAGGCATCTCTAGCTTTGCCCAGACATGTTTAAGCATGCTCAAAAAGCACTACCTCCCAGAATCCGCTGAACCAAAGACAGTCTTCCACAGACTGCCCTTGGTTCAAACTGAACAAATCACCACTTGAAAAAAATTTGTACCATACACCGACAAAGATATCTGCATAGGGCTAGCCACAATGTGTAAAAGAAAAGGGGAGAGAGATGCAGAGACAGAGAGAGAGAGAGAGGAAATGGGGCTACCTGCTATTGAGGCAGCCTGGGGATGGGCGGGAGGAGGTGGGGTACATTGGTGATGGAAAAGGGACACTGGTGGAGGGATGGGTGCTGGAATACTGTATTACCAAGAACCAATTATGAACACCATTGTAATTGTATGTCTCATAGTGGTATAATAAAAATTTTTTAAAAAGACATCTGCATAAAATGAACATGAGTGTGAACGACCTGACATTTTTAGTGCATTTAAGAGCTCTGGACACCAAGCAGCTTCGCACACAAGTCAAGTGCTCCTTGGGCATTATTAAATGAGAAACAGTGTTGTTCATAGATCCCCTAAATGAATGCTTCTACTTTGCTTCAACTATTTCTCATTCACAATGGGAGGTCACATAATAATGATTTCTTAAAGATTTTCAAAGTACTTCAAATGACATATTTATGTCAATATAGTTCTTTTTGGTAAAAGTAGCAGGCATCAAATAAATAATGGCTACCATTAATATGATTATTTATTTGTGAACTTCTTATCGACCTTAATCAGCAAGAATACCAATATCAAATGACTGGATTTATTATAACACTTAATTTGCTTCAATAACAATGAATCAATATTTAACACATAAATTATTTTGTACTTCTTCATTAAACAGATTAAGCTAACTCCTTTTAAATATAAAAGTCTGAGCTCACTGCCAAAAGCACAGTACTACCCAATAATGTGCCATGTTTCCTGCTTTTATGTGCCTATTCATCTTTGCTTTAAGCTCCTTTTCTTCATGTATAGACAATACTGTTCTGATTTGACTGTAATCCCTCCACCAAATTTTCTTTCTCTTTTTACCAAACCAATCCTTTGTTCTAGCACCATTTTACTATACCTTTGGGTCTATTTATCCAAGTCACATTCGAGATTGACTTTTTATTCCACGTTTCTTCTTGGCAAAAACAATGAGCACAGTGAGCATACTTAATAAATGTTACATAATAATAATTATTAAATGTTCCTTTAAAATTTTAAGCAGCTTTTATCTTTAGCTTCTACTTTGAGATAATTATATACTTCCTCAAAGTTATTTATAACTCCCATCAGGAAGAACAGCTGAAAAAAATGTGTTCACAGTCCTGCCAAAACTATGGTGAAAATGATTTAAATTTTGAATTTCTATTGCAAGTATTCAAATGGCATTCAACATATGGATGTCTAATTCGAGCAACAGAAAACTTCCCCACCCATGTTTCCCTGGTTAAATGCTTATTGCAAACATTTGGTCTATGTCACCACTATCATTCACTAACCAACAGAAGATTACATAAAACAGAGAAGCATACCTTCTATCTGCTCTTATCAACCTCCCTGCTTCAATGCTCTGGGGCTACATCACAAGGCATATTCTTCCTCTACTTTTGAAGTCTGAATTCCAGCAGACTTGTTTAAGATCAGATGTAGCCACTGATAAGTCCTACAGGACAGAATAGAGGACATCTCAAGAGCATGATTTGCAGTCAAAAAATTACATGTACTATTCTTAGGGTCAAAGATAAAGCAAATAAACATTTAACATACTTATCCCCTGACTACCTTAGGCACAGTGTCAGAAAGCCTCCATGGTTACTTTCTCACCAGATCGGAAGGCATGCCTATACAGTGGGCAATGTGGAATAGGCTACTGGTGTCAGGTCTTAACCCCCTGACATCTATTTGGTTTGGTTATGTACAATCTGATTTTTTTTAATCATGAATTATTTCCAGACTCTTTGAAACACTGCTCTCTGTGAGCCCTCATAAAAGGAACTGGAAACATAATAAATAAGCATAGTACCCTGTCTCTAGGGAACTTAGTATTTATCGGGGGAAAAATAACTCCAGGGGAAAAGGCAAAGCTAGAAAATCTAGTTATGTCTTGTTTCAGCTTTCAGCTGGCATCACCTCTTTGTCAGACAGCATTTGTTTGCCTTCAGGATGCATTATTTTTTCTCTGTATTTGTTTATGCATAATTCTTTCCCTAGAAATAGCTCAAATGGAACTCATTGTTTGGCAATAATAACCTTTAACATATTAATAAGATATTGTGATATTCTGCAGTCTAAGTTAATCATAGCTTTCTTTGGAAGCTGGAAATACCTTTGGAGAAGTTGTATAAGAAAGCTTCATCTGCAGGAGAAAGATATCTTCTGGAGCATTTGCACTTACCTTGCTCATCAGATATTTCTGTAAGAAGTGGTAAGAGCAGAACGAGATTATTTGACTACTGAGGAGTCCGCTGCATCGGGAAGTTCAAGTTCTTCCACTGTAACTCTAGAAGTAAATAACATCAATACTTACCAAGGTATGCTTGGGTGTGTAGTTTAAAAATTTTGGAATTTTCAGAAATTTTTGTCCAACAGAACTGGTCCACACAATGGTTAGCAGCCATTCCTGGTCTCATGTTCATATTCAACCGTGATATGACTTTTGTCCATAAGCTCAATGGCTTTTGGGTGGCTGAGCTTGGGTAATGAAATAAAAAGTATCACTGTATCACTGTCTTCCCGTTCATCACCGATTTGCTAGAGCAGGCACCAGTAACATCTCCATACGTCCTGTCTCATGCAAGTAGAGCCCAAGGGCACCTACTTGCCCCATGAACATAAAGAGCCTCAAACCATTCCATCAGGTCATGGGAATGAGGTCTATAATTGTTATTGGTATTTGGCATATCGAATACGACACTGGTAGCTTGCCAGGCTCTGTCGTGCAGAGTACCTTAAAATATGAAAATATGATTCTATTTCATGCAATAAAAAGTTCCTTAAATCAAGGTTTTCAGGATCACTTCTGACTTCTCTGCCTTCTTGATCACTAGTCTTCTCAAATCTTACAACCTCACTACCCAGTGCTTGTCTCTCCGACGTCCATATCTCACCTAGTTCACGTAGAGTAAAAGAACTCTAGATTTGGAAACTGCTAAATGAACTTGAATTTCAATTCTACTTTCTAACTGTTGTGAGATTTGGGTAGATATGTATTCCTTCAATATCCCCGAAAGGAATAAGGAATTTCTCATATATGTTCTAAAACTGTTCTTTCATCTGCTCATTAGGCTTATGTACTTAAAAACTTTGACTATGTTATTTTTGCAAGATGGTTAAGTAAAACAATCATATCTGTTGGTGATGTCATGAACAAATATCTTAATTAAGACAATCCAATTAATATCCTAGCATTAACTGCCACCGTAAGTCACTGACATTCTAAGTCAGGTTGACGAAGCTGGCAAGTAAAGCTATCACAAGAGTCACTATGCTACAGAACTCAAGCTTGCAGTTCTAGAGCACTGTAACACCTCTAAACAGTCATATTAAAACAGATTAACTTCATCTAAATCTTGATCACACTTGATCACTTGATATCTCGTTATTCATCGATTTGCTTGAGTGGGCACCAATAATGTTTCCATTTGACCCTATCACGTGCCAGTGTAGCCCAATGGCATCTGTCTGTTTCGGGATATTGAGAGCTTCAAATTGTTTGTTTAGGGTCCTTATAAGGAAGTCTGACCATCTTGCAGGTGGGCAGCCATGCGATCTTTTGGCGTCCTGTGGGATCCAATCGGTAACAGCTCTAGTCCAACGGTCGCCTCCAGTTTGCATTATATGACCAGCCCATCTGATTTTTGATGTTCTGGCAGATGAGACAGTGTCCTTGATTTTAGAATAGCGATGGAGGTCAGAACTCCGGATTCCCTCTCTCACTTGAGTGAGTCATGAAAATTCCAAGCATGGCTCTTTTGATTCTTCTTTGGGAGACCCGAATGGTATTCTCATCCTGCTTTCATAAGGCCCAGGTCTCTGAGGAGTATGTCAATGCAGGGAGAATGGTGGAGTCAAAGAGGTGTGCCCGTAGCCACACGGTTCTTTGTTCTTTTGATTATTGTTCCTATGCCTTTGAAGGCACTCCCTATGCCACTCTCTTCCTCCTCTGCGCAGCTCAGGTTTTAGGGTCGTTCATCATGTTGACTTCTCGACCTAGGTACACATAACTGCTGCATTCAGAGATGTTTGTTCCATTGAGAGCGAATGGGGCCTCTGGAACTAGTTCATTTCTCATGAACATAGTTTTGTTGAGAATTCAGCTGTAGACCTATCCTTCTACGTTCTCGGTCAAAGTCAGCCAGCATTTGTGCCGCTTGGCTGACGCTTGGTGTTATTAGAACGATGTCATCAGCGGCGTAGGTGGTATAGTTGCTGGCCATCTATCTTCACTCCCATTTTTTCCCATTCTAATTGTTGTATGATGATTTTGAGGGTGGTGCTGAAGAGTTTTGGTGAAATGGTATCACCCTGCCAAACCCCTCTTTTAACATCGATGATCACTTCTCTGTAGAATGGTGAGATCCTAGTGGTGAAACCATGATATAGTTCACGAAGGATCTTGATGTATTGGGTTTGAAACGCCCCTGTTTGGCTAGGGCTTCTATGACTGTTTCAGTCTCCACAGAATCGAAGACTTTCTTTAAATCAATGAAAGTGAGTCAGAGCGGCATCT
Source organism: Cryptotis parvus (assembly GCA_021461705.1). Classification (NCBI taxonomy): domain Eukaryota; kingdom Metazoa; phylum Chordata; class Mammalia; order Eulipotyphla; family Soricidae; genus Cryptotis; species Cryptotis parvus. The sequence continues at coordinate 7,297 of JAJIBD010033715.1, read as the reverse complement.
TGAATTCTCTATAGACTTCAGTGAGTTTGATTATCGTGTGGATATGGTCGATTGTGCTGAATCCTTTTCGGAAGCTAGCCTACTCGCATGGATGTTCTTCATCCAATGTTCTGCCAATCCTGTTCAGGATGACTCAAATGAACAGTTTGTATATGATAGACAAGAGGCAGATGGGCGATAGTTGCCAATGTCATGAATGTCTCCCCTTCTTGAACAGTAGAAGCTGCCCTGCTAGTTTTCCATTGGGAGGGCACCTTCACATTCGGTCAGGTAGCGTGTGAAGAGTCGAGCCAGTGTATTGATGAGAACTGATGGCAGATTCTTCAGGTGTTCTGGTTTGATCTTGTCTGGGCCTGATGCTGTTCCCTTCTTAACTGACGAAATGGCATGTCGGATTTCAGAAGGGAGAACGTTGGGAATGACATATCCATCCTGTGGAATTTGGTATGTGGGTAGGTGGACGTGGCTATCAAAGAGATATGAATAGAAGTCATGGATAATCTTCTCCATTTCCTTTCTGGAAGATGTGATAGATCCATCAGGACATCGGGGGGCAGCCATTTTTGTCTTATGGTTGGTGAAGAACAGGCAGGCGTTGTGAATGCTTTTTCCGGCTTCTGCTGCATCCTATAGCACTTCTGCTCTTCTCTCCTTGAGGTCTTCCTTTATCGCTTCTCTGCACTGCTATGCAAGCTTGGATGTTAGTATGAAAACAGGCGTCCTTTTGGGCTTTTACTCTCTCGGCATTCTTTGCACAATCATGGAGGTGTTGAACCAGTCGGTTGTATTCTGCACCAATGTCGCCAATGATAGCATCTTCCCATGTTGCTGCAATGGTGCCAAAGAGTTTCCAGTTGGTGGTCATTCTGGTGGTTTTCTTCTTAAACTTTGCAGCCTTTTCTCCTCGTTGTGTAAGTAGAATTTTGCACAAAGGAGATAGTGGTCTGATCCTGTTTGGAATTTTGGGACGACAGTGACATCGGTTAGCAGAACCTTCGATTGAAGATTATGTGGTCAATTTCATTGTGGAACTGTCCACCAGGAGATTCCCATGTCCAAAGTTTCGATTCAGCCTTTTGGAACTGTTAGTTCCCCATGAATGGTCTTGGTGGCTATGATGAACTCAGATAGCCTCTCACCCTGTTTGTTCCAATCTAGGCTACGGGTCCTGATGTGGAGTTCTTAGGCTAATCTTCTCGGTCCTATCTTGGCATTGAAATCACCAACTATGATTTTGTAGAAGGTGTGATCATTTTTTTAGAACTCCTCCAGTTCTATGTAGAATTTCTCAATTTCTTCATCTTTGTATGTGGATGTTGGTGCATAGACAACGAAGACAGAAACTGCTGTAGTGGGCCACATCTCTTCAAGTGCAATCGTCCTATCTGGTTTGTTAGGCATTTGAATGAATCAATGTTCGCGGCCATGTTTGTATTGACAAGGACACCAACGCCACCAATGCCTTTTTTTTTTTTTTTGCTTTTTGGGTCACACCCAGCAATGCTCAGGGGTTACTCCTGGCTCTGCACTCAGGAATCACTCTGTGCGGTGCTCGGGGACCATATGGGATGCCGGGGATCGAACCTCGAGCCAGCATGGGCTGGCCGCATGCAAGGCAAAACACCCTACCCGCTGGGCTACCGCTCAGGCCCCCAACCACCAATGCCTCTCTTTCGGGACTCAAGTTCTCAGCCTTTTGGCTAAGATCAAGTGTAGTATCTTGTCTTATCTAAATCAGTATCACAAATTCAAAACTGATAGGCTGCTACTACATTTTACTTATCCATGGCTTGGTTAGCATATATATGAAAATGTCAACATTATTCTGGGCCCCAAAAAGCTAATCTCTTCTGAACACCTACATTTTAGTTTTTCTCCACCTCTCTCACTATTTTTTGAAAAAAAAAAAAAAACATTTGCTAACAATATTTATTGAGTGACAATGGACTGGCACAGAGATCACCACTAGGGGTTATTGGAGTGCGGCAGACACTACAGTTTGCTGGGGAAAATAATCATTTCCGAGGGTTGAGTCCGAAGTCCTGGGACAGCTTGTACCTCTTCCTTTCTACAGGATTTTGGCAAGTGCATCCAGAAAATACAGAGAACATAGAATTATTACACTAAGCCTTACAAAATGTTAAGTCCTACTCACCCATATCAAACTTCATGGTCTCTACCTCCTCTGACTGATATATGCTACTTGGAAATAAATACCCAGCACTTCAGAAAAACTGGTACATATTTGAGCCTCAGTTGTGTACCAAATTATACATAGGCCTTTCTAAAAGGGGATAGGAATCTTTTTTTTTTTTTGCTTTTTGGTCACACCCGGCAATGCTCTTGTTGAGCATTGCCAAAACCTCCTGGCTCTTTGCTCAGGATTTACTCCTGGCAGTGTCCAGGCACTATATGGGATGCTGGGGATTGAACCCAGTGAGTCAAGCAAGGCAAACACCCTACCCACTGTGCTATCACTCTGGCCCCTACGCTAGGAATCTTAAGTAATTAAGCATCTGAGTATTTCAGTGATCCCATATTGCTGCAATAATTAAGACCCTTGAAGATTTTGTGATAAGATCTGTTGACTAAAAACTCAAAGGGCTCAAAAGGCAATCTTATATCTGATAACAAAAATACAAATATGACATGGGTTTTGTATTAATATCCCTAGCTTTGTATCTAACTTTTGCTCCTGTCTTTGATTCATGGAGAGCAATAACCATCAGTATAAAGTTAGTTAATTATTCAAATGGTTCAGTTCTATTAGACAACAAGAAGGGCAAGGTGCCCCTTTTGAATCTATGGATTGTCTGGAAAGTCACATAACTTCTTTTAGGAAGTGTTTTCAGTTGCATATAAGTGGAAATACTGTGGGTTTAATCAGTGTGCTTTGACAGTAACTGGTAAAAAAAAGGTAGTCATCAATATAATTATTACCACTATCATACCTTGAGAATGACTCATATTAACTATAAATCCTTTTATCATCAAAAGGATAAATTAAATACCTTTACAGGTATTTAATAATGAAATACAGATAATGAAAGCTTACATAGAAAGTTAGTTGACATAATCAACTAAGTTATTACCTTTGAGAAGTTTCAAAATACATACAATGAAAACTAACCAGTGATTATGTGAATGTGACATAATGCATTTTAAAATGTGTAATTTCGGCTGGAGCGATAGCCCAGTGGATAGGGTGTTTGCTCTTGCACGCGCTGGCCTATGCCGGCCTGAGTTCAATCCCGGCATCCCATATGGTCCCTTGAGCACCGCCAGGAGTGATTCCTGAGTGCAGAGCCAGGAGTAACCCCTGAGCATTGCGGGTGTGGCCCAAAAAAAAAAAAAAAATAAAATAAAAATAAAATAAAAGTAAAATATAATAAAATGTGTATTCATCCTCTGGCAACAAGTTTAGCTTCACCATTTACCCTCACACAAATTTACATAATCTACTTTATTAACCTACATAGCATTATAGGATATATTTTACTGATTTAGAAGGCCATACTGGGCTCAGGGATTACTCTTGGTTCTGCACTCAAGTATCACTCCTGATGATGCTCTGGTGACCTCTACGGGATGCTAGGATCAAACCTAAGTCTCGCTACATATAAGGTAAGTATTCTACCTGCTGTACTGTCTCTTGTCACCTATTATATTTTAAATTTTATACCAATATTGTGATGATCTTTGTTGTGTCAGCTGAGTTAGGTTAGATGTCCCAGTTATCTCGGCAAGCATAACCATGGTGATGCAAAGAAGCTATTTTATTAATGTGATTAAATTACTATTTCATTTCAAAATATATCCTGACTCTATGAATTGGAAGCACAATTAAGAAGAACAGATTCCATCTACAAGTTTAAGCTAGTGCATGCAGCTTCTAACCTACCTTACTTGATTTCCTACCCTTTAGGACTTCAGACTTGCCTAGCTAGTCCTGCCACAAAAGAGAAAAGCAATTTACAATAATCTCTCACCAGTGAGTACGTCTAAGCTCTTCTTAAGCTGCTGATTGATACCTGACTGATAGAGCTTTGACTCAATTTTTGCGATATTAAAGCAATTGATTGCAATTGATAGTTAAGGTAGAAACTTCTTCCAAAAGATTCTTATTAAGGAGCTCACTGTCACCTCCATCTTCTGGTGGATAGGAAAAAATGCTTTGAATTCAACAGATACCTCATATTGCCAGACTTTCTATTTCTAGGTACTACCAAATGTGATTAAATGACAAGCTCTCTTTGTAAATCAACCTTCTTATACAACTTAAGAATATATTTATCTACTGTAATTGAGTGAAAAAAAAGAAAAATAAAAGCCTAAATAAAATCTGTTCTAATCTGGCAACTTCACTTGATCACTTGCATCCCGTTATTCACCGATTTGCTCGAGCGGCACCAGTAACATTTCCATTGGACTCCTATCACGTGCCAGTAGCCTAATGGCATCTGCTTGTTTCAGAATAATGAAGAGCCTCAAACCGTTCGTTCAGGGTCTTGACCTAGGAAGTCTGACCATTTTGTAGGTGGGCGGCCACGTGATCTTTGGACATCCCGTGGGATCCAGTCGGTAACGGCTCTAGTCTAGGGTCGTCTCCAAATCGCATTACATGTCCAGCCCAAATATTACTGTCCAGCCCATCTGATTTTTGATGCCTTGGCAAACGAGACAGCATCCCTTGATTCTGGAACAGTGATGGAGGTGGAAGCTCCGGATTCCTTCTTTCACTTGAGTGAGGGGCTGATATTCCAAGCCTAGCTCTTTTCGATTCCTCTCTTGGGAAACCCGAATAGTACTCTCATCCTGCTTTTTGTAGGGCCCAGGTCTCTGAGGCATATTATTGCAGGGAGAACGGTGGAGCCAAAGAGATGTGCCCGAGCCGGAGTTTTTTGTCTTTTTAGCTATTTCTTCGATGCAATGCTTTTTGAAGGCATTCCCATGCCGTTCTCTTCCTCCTGCACAAGCTCAGGTTTTAGGTCGTTTCATCATGTTGACTTCTCAACCTAGGTACACATAACTGCTGCATTCAGAGATGTTTGTTCCATTGAGAGTGAATGGGGCTCAGGAACTAGTTCATTTTTCATGAACATTGTTTTGCTGAGATTCAGCTGTGGACCTATCTTTCCACTATTTCGGTCGAAGTCAGCCAGCATTTGTGCTGCTTGGCTAATGTTTGCGTTATTAGAATGATGTCATCAGCGAAGCGGAGGTGGTGAAGTCGCCGACCATCTATCTTCACTCCCATTCCCTTTCCATTCTAATTGTTGCATGATACCTTGGGGGTGGCGCTGAAGAGTTTTGAAATGGTATCACCCTGTTGAACTCCTCTTTGACATCATGATCACTTCCTTTATAGAATGGTGAGATCCTGGTGGTTAATCCGTAATACAGCTCTGACGAAGGATCTTGACGTATTGGGTTTGAAATGCCCTGTTTGGCTAGGGCTTCAATGACTGCTTCCAGTCTCCATACAGAATCAAAGCTTTCTTAAATAATGAACAAATACATTTTTTAAATTTTTTGGGGATACACATCTGCAGGACTCAAGTGACCATAAGGGGTGCTGAAGTGAACCCAGATTAGCTAACTGCAAGGCAAGCACCCTTACCCATTGTACTATGGCTCCATTCTCAAACTGAAACTTCAGGTTAGAAATTAATCAAATTAATTGTACTTCTTTGAGTTTAAAATGAATTTTAGAAAAGGCATTAGATTTTACAAATGGATGGGAAATATAAAATCATTTCATTTGGAGAAGACACTGCCATTGCTTTGCTAAGTGAAAACTAATTTTAAATGACTCAGCAGTAACATTTCATGACGCCTCTAAATAGAATCCTAACTTTCTAAGCACTACGGGCTCTTGCAAATTTCTTTGCTTCTTTAACTACTTTGAGAACTTTCAAATGAGAATATATAATTATAAGCACACAGGCTCTTAGAGCTACCTTGAAAATAAGAACTCCAAAGAAAGCACCATTTGAAACTAAACTCAGATTTTCAATCAGGAAGGTTTACTCATGACAAATATTTCTTATAAATGTAGTCTTTTTGTGAAAAAACACCATTTTTAAGACTGTTACACTTTTGTCTATTTTTAATCAGGATTACTTTTCCTAGTCAGTATTATGTACTACTGGGGTCACCACTCTTTTGAGTTTCTGATTGTTACTATCAATATCCAGGGCTTGTTCCTCCTCGCGTAGATAAACTATAATGTAAAAATAAATTGAATCTTCATTATAGAGGACTAGTACTAATATATATCTATGAGATGTATTACCATTGACCTGTAATAATCAACAGGTGTTTTGATATTTTTATTGTTATAAAACTAAGTTTTCACGAAGGCAGTTTGTCAGTCCCAGTATCATAAAAATAAATTTGAATTAAGCAGTCCTTTACCTTAAAACCATGCAGAATACAATGTCAGGTATGTGAATGTTTCCCCTGTGATATAAGCATAAACATTCTTACATAAACAAAAAAACATAATTCAAGAAATATTAAATATTGGTCAGCAACAGAAATACAGAGTAACAAAACGTCATTTTTATTTTCTTCATGCTTTACCGAACATGACTGGCATAAACAGAAAGTAGCAGGAATTGGTCGCACCTTACATTCCTCTTACTCTTCTCATAGAAAGTTAGCATACAATAAGTTATCTCACTAGAAGTAGGAATTATAATCCTGAGTCATGACTTTCTAACATTAAACCATTCTTATGTTGTTCTACTGCAAGACTCTCATGTTTTAGCAGAATTTTCTGGCCAGCTTAACAAATGTTAAACCAAGACTGGCAGGACAAGCTTCAGCACACATGGCAGTAAATGAGACACAAAGATAGTGAAATTTTCCTCTTGATGTGAACTAATCATGTACCAGGGATAATAACCTCAAATATAAAAACCAACATTTCTTGGATGAAAATGGGTAATATTAAAAGAGACATAGGGACACTCCTTTCATAAAGCACATTTTTTGAATCAATAGAATCAGGCAGAATGCTCAATCACGCGAACTGTATTCCCGCTGCAACCCCAGAACGTCAGGCCCAATGGATCTGCACTAAGAAATACCCTGGGAATATTCAGACCTATCAAAGTTTGAATATCACTACCCTAGACTACTTGGGATTTCCTTTTGAACTTCTTTGTCCACAGGTAACTGCCCTAATTCTTTCACAAGGATTCTACTTGTCAAAAGGAAAACATTAAAAAATTCTAATAAATGGGGCCGCAATAATAGTAGTAGTATTTTTCCCTTAACAGAGGGAAATAGG
>JAJIBD010033714.1:0-53285 GCA_021461705.1 Cryptotis parvus | reverse complement strand
AAAGCAAAAATAAAGGAGCAAATAAACTGATAAACATAAAGATTTCACCAGAAACTTGTCATAATTTTTATTTTTAGTTCAAGAGGATAACATCAGAAATATTTCAAGTTATAATAAATTTCTGACATATTATCACACAACCTGAATATATGAATCTTTGGTTATTAAAAATGGATTTTCTAGGGGAAAAGCCAGAAGTAATAGTACAATGGATAAAGTCATTTACTTTGCACAAGACTGACCTAGCTTTGAATCCCTGAATTCCATATGGTCTCTCAAGCACGAAAGCTTGAAGAGTAATTCCTGAGTGCAGAACCAGGAGTAATGATCATCACTGGGTATAGCAAAAAAAAAAGTGTGTGTGTGTTTTAGTGGGAATGGGTAGGGCTTCTGCTAATACTGTTTTTAAACTGATATGGAGCCCTTAAAATTAGGAATCTGATGTTCAAAATAAAATCTTCCTAGAAACATATTGGCCCTTTTTATGTTAGAATGGCCACGCAGAGCCTGGCAAGCTACCTGTGGAGTATTCAATATGCCAAAACAGTAATGGACCCCTCATTCCCAACAAGTGAAGGTGTTACAGGTGCCTGCTTGAGCAAATCAATGAACAATGGGAAGACAAGTGTGTTAGAATGAATTTGTTCAAAGATCGAAGTTAAACTTATCTGGAACATCATTTTAAAAATTATACTTCTAGACATATTTCAAAAGTATCCAGGAGAACAGAGAGAATGAACAGCTCTTGCCTTGCATAAAACTGACTTAGCTTCAATTTTCAGGACCCCATATAGTATATCCAAGCCCACCAGGGAGTGGATTCCTGAATTCCAGAAGCTAGGAGTGATCCCCTGAGCACCACTGAAGTAAGTTACAAAACAAAAAAAAAAAAGAATCCAAACGTACAAGCATGCATTTAGGAGAGTCTTGTTTCTATTGACTTAATGCAAACTACAAAGAAAACACTATTTGTATAAAAATAGTTCTTTTTACTCTTTCTCTGTATCACTTCATAAAAAAAAAAACTGTTCGCACATTGAACCAATAAAAAGTGTATTTCAAAAAAAAATAAAAACTTAAGCTCATTGTGATAATAATCAATCCTAAAACAACTCAAACATTTTTCAGCTATCCCAAGAGCAAAGGAAAGGCTTTCTTTGTTTTGTTTTATTCTTTTATTTTTATTTTCAGTTTTCTGTTTTCCATGATTTCATGAAAATCTCAGTGTTTATTCACTGCCTGTTTTGGATAGCTTTATACTTAGACAAGCTGAGTCCAGTTATTTCAGGAAAAATCGTGCCTGAGACTTTTTTGCAATATTTCTAAGCTCAGAAAATTACCCATGTTCCTCGAGTCTAAAATGACTATACCCGGAGGGAGCTCATTTTCATCTGTGCTTTGAACTTACACTGTAACTCACAGCTGCCTTTATCTGTCTGGCTGATAGGGTAGTTTACCCACAGGGTGCTCTCTTGGATTCTCTTTGGTGTTATTTAGCTGATAAAAATTGCTTGGAAATATTGTGACTTCTTGAGTCTTGCTCATATTATATTGTCTGATTTGGTTTATATCATCCTAGCTCTCTCCCTGGCTGGCCCCAGCCTTCAAAATTAGGTTTTTGCTTATTGCCAAGAATGAATTGCTCCTTGGAGAAGCAGTAAAATCTTGATTGTGTGTCATGTTGAGCATAGGGCCAGAGTAATTGTTCTTTCCCCATAGTTTAGAATTCGCTGTTTTCTCTTGTCCCCTAACTTTGAAAAAGAGGTGTGGAGAACTGATTACTATAAAGTTTTTACGCTAACACCTAGGAATTAAACTCAAGGAATTAAATGCTCCCAACTCAGCAATAAATACTTAATAGTGCTATAAAAATAACAATACATATCTTCCACTGATGATCTACAAATATATTGCCATTAAATTTCATTTCAAAGAAGAAGAAAAATCCTTATTTTCTAGGTTAGAATTAAAATCTTCTATCTTTCTAGTTTTCATCTAATTTCTGGATCACTCAGTAAAAACATTGCTTTATTACATGCAGTTAAAAGTCTCCCTAGAGATGTATCCCAGGTGTGGTTTCTTGCAAAGGGCACAAAGAAAAACTATTCCAGCTATTATACTAAGGAGAAAAAAAAACAATTGACATTTTTTAAAAAGAGGAAAAAAAATCTTATATTTCAAAATGGTAGATTAGATACTGTCACACGGAAGTCAGAAGTTTCATCTCCTTCATTTTGTCTAATTCACACTTCACAGCACTTACAATTTTTCTCTTAAGTTCTAAATTCAGAGATACGATAAAAGTGAAATAACCAAAGGGAATTTTTTGTTTAAAAAAAACACTTTGACTAAAATATAATTCCTGGTCACACAGTTCTATTTGAAGTGTGTGTGCTTGTGTGTGTGTGTTTGTGTAAGAAAATGTTTAAACAAACAACAATATAAAGAGGTACAGTTATGATGAGTGGACAGTTATGAAGAATGAGTAAAATCCACATAGAATATCAGGCAAAAATAGCTATAACTTAATTTTTTAAAACTGTAAATTAACACAGTGTGTTCCTATTTTATAAAATTAATAATCAGGCCAATAAAAATAAACACAATTGAAGATTCTATGTTTCTAAAGGCATAAAGGGAAATGTACGAGTACCCAAAAGTTGGTAGTTAACAAGGTCACCTAGGGGGTTATAATTAGAAGGAAATAGAGAATAATGTTTTCTTCCACACTTCTATATTTCTTTGACAATTGGAAATAAAATGATTATTATCCTCTCAATTAAACAAAACCAAATATTATAAAAGACAAGCAACACATCGTAGAAAACAAATATCATACATGGGAGAAAAATTTGTACTTAATTTACTATTTGTTGAGTTACAGCAAATGGGCATATAATTTAGATATAGTGCACGGACTACAAGTTGTGAAAATCCAACTCAAACTGACTTTAACAAGGATATTGCAGGATAGAACCAGCGAAGTTTTTATGATGAGTTTTGCTAGGAACATAATACAAGGAGTCCAATTCTATTACACTCCTTGAATTTTCCCCTTTTCTGGACATTGACTTGCTCTTTGGTATTTGGGGGGGGGAATCAAAGTTATTTTTAACTGTTGCAGAATAATGAACTTTTTTCATTATTCTCAAGAATAATGAAATTTTGAAATCTTTCTAGAAGATGAAGTAAATTCCCACATCATATCGCTACTTGACTATCACTGACCAAAACTGCATCATTTTTTACAATCTTTTAAAAATTCATTGGCAAAAGGAGATGAATATAAAATAAAAATAAGGCTATACTTAGAGTGAGGTATTAAATGTCCTCTGGGGATTATTAACTGAAATAAGGAGATGATGGAGTAGAGATCTGGAACAAATTTATGCTAGCAAAGAGAAAAGGGAAGTAGTGACTATGATCAAACAGAAATGTACAGAAATAGAGTCCTGATCCTAATGGAGTTTACACTGCTGAAGAGGGCAAGCAAAAAATCATCAAGCAGTATGAAGAAGGAAGCAAAAGGTGTTCTGCTTTGGGAACAGATAGCAAAGGTTTACTGTTGCCCGTGAAATAGGGAGGATAGCAGAAGATCATCTAAGAAGTGTGTATGAGCTGAACAAGAGAAAAAAAACCCAGAACATGTGAAGATAGGAGAGTCAATACTGTAATAGGTTTAAATAGCTGAAGTAGTGCTTAAAGCTGGAACCTAGAGAAGGAGATGAAAGCCTAACTCTTCTGTATATAAAAAAAAATTCTACAAGTTACTAGGACAAAGACAAATGCTTAGAGAGAAAAAAGGGTAAAGTAGTTTGCACAAACAAAAGACAAATGATGACATGAAATACTGTCTGGGAAAATAAAAATGGAATTACATTTGGAAATAATATATCCCATTTTTCTTCTAGCAAAATGAAAATTAAATCTAGGGTCAAATATTCAGTTGAATACTTATACTTACTAGAATGAATATAAATTCATAAAACGTTTCTAGAAGTCAATCTTTGATAGGTCTACCCCCAATTTTTTTATAAAGTAGGGTTGGAGCAATAGTACAGCAGGTATCTCCACCCCTGTATTTTTGTGTTTCACAGGATTTTTCAGACATTTTATAATAAGCATTTGTTTTATTTTATATGAAGAGAGAAATAATTTTTGAAAGAAATTCCAAATAAATCTTTTGTTGAAGGTACTTACCTCAGTAATGAAGGCAAAACTATTTTCCACCAATCATTTCACAGCTTATTGATAATAATGAGGCCTTATAAATAGATTTATACTATTTGTGACTACAAGTAGTATGCTACCCACGGAAGAGCCTGGCAAGCTACACGTGTCGTATTTGATATGCCAGATACCAGTAACAATTATAGACCTCATTCCCATGACCTGATGGAATGGTTTGAGGGCTCTTTATGTTCCTGGAACAAGCAGATTCCCCTTGGGCTCTACTTGCAGAGACAGGTCATATGGAGATGTTACTGGTGCCCGCTCGAGCAAATCGATGATGAACGGGAAAACAGTGATACAGTGAAGACAGTAACTACAAGAGTATGCCACCCGCACGGCAAGCCTGGCAAGCTGCTCGTGTCGTATTTGATATGCCAAATAACAGTAACATTTATATTAAGTCATTCCCATGACCTAATATAATGGTTTGAGGCTCTTTATGTTCCTGGAGCAAGCCTTTGGTTTCTACTAGCATGAGACAGGACATATGGAGATATTACTGGTGCCCGCTCTAGCAAATAGATGATGAATGGGAAGATGGTGATAGTGATAAATAGATTTAGATAATCATTATGAAATATAAAGGTAGCAACATAATAAGTTATTCATTTCCTATTATATATCTTTAATGGAAAATATTTATTTTACAAGTATACTGATGGGAATTGAGAGAACTGAAGAAAACTATTCTTGGTTTTATTGCAACAAACATTGAAAGGATGGTCAAATGGGGGAACACATGCTTATCTTTTATTACAGTTTCCATTACATGAATGGAACAAGTCAATCACTGGTAAAAGCTTATTTTATTTCTAAATATGTCAAGAACAATAAAAAGAAAGTTTTATCCCTTCCCTCCTTCCTCGTGTGATAAAACACAATGCAAAAAGTTAAACAACATATCAAGCCTGAATCCATGAAGTACATTGAAGAAAATATAGGAAAATTCCTCCACAAAATTGAAGCTACAGGCATCTTCAAAGACAAAACACCACTAACAAAGCAATTGAATCAAAGACAAAAAAATGGGACTACATGAAACTAAAAAGCTTCTTTACCTCAAAAGAAATGGTGACCAAGATACAAAAGACAGTCCACAGAGTGGGAAAGAATAGTCATCCAATCTCCAGCTGATAAAGAGTTAATATCCAGGGTATATCAGGCACTGGTAGAACTTTACAAGAATAAAAACAGCCAGCTCCATCAAAAAATAGGGGAGAAGTAATAAACAGAAATGTCTACAAAAGAAGAAATTCGAATGGCCAAAAGGCATATGAAAAAAATGGTCAACATGACTAATCATCAGAGAGATGCAAATAAAAAAACAACAATGAGGTAACATCTCATACCACAGAGACTGTCACATATCCAAAAGAGCAAGGACAAGTGCTGGCATGGATGTGGGGAGAAAGGGATTCTCATCCATTGTTAGTGGGAATATCGACTGCTACAATCTTTTTGGAAAACAATACGGACATTCCTCCAAAAACTAGAAATTGAGCTCCCATTTGACCCAGCCATACCACTCCTGGGAATACACCCTGGGAGGCCAGAAACACCATGTACACTTCTATGTCCATAGCAGCACTATTCACAATAGCCAGAATCTGGAAACAACCAGAGTGTCCTAGAACAGACGAGTGGATAAATAAACCTTGGTACATCTACACAATGGAATACTATGCAGATAACATAAAAAAGTGAAGTTATGAAATTTGCCTATAAATGGATGGACATGTAGAGGATCACGCTGGAGTGTAATTAGTCAGAAGGAAAAGGACAGATATAGAATAACTGCATTTATATGTGTGGGATATTAAAAAAAAGTAGCATGATACCAATGTTCAAGGCCAGGCAAAACATGGATCAGGAGGTCGTGTCAGTGGGTGGAATCTACTACAAGTGTGTAGGACTCAGAGGTTATGTAAGACAGAGAAAGGAACAATGTACTATTAATTGTTGGAAATGATAGTACCAGCCTAGAACTGAACATTGAATGTAGGCAAAGGTATATACATGATAACTTCTAAATGTGTGCATTTCCAAGTCACAATGTGTAAGAGAAGGCAGAGAGAGATAGAGAGAGAGAGAGAGAGAGAAGAGAAAGAGTGAGTGAGTATGAGAGAAAGAGAGAGAGAGAGAGAAGAGGCAAAGTGCCTGTCATTGAGAGGTAGTCTGGGGAAGGGGGAGGGAATTGGGGACATTGGTGGTGGGAAATGGGCACTGGTAGAGGGATGGGTGTTGGAACACTGTATAACTGAAACTCAAACATGAATATCTTTGTAATTGTATATCTCATGGTGGTATAATAAAAAAATTTTGAAGTTAAATAACAAATGGACTAGGAAGATAGGACAGCAGGAAATGTTGCCTTGCATCAGCTGTTGGGAGTTCCATACAGAGCACCACATATGGTGCTCCATAGATCTCAGAAGTGTTTCCTGAGCACAGAGCCAGGAAAAAAATCTGGAGCAAATTCAGTGTAGCCCACCTCACCCTACAATGGCCAAATCCAGACATGAACCCAGAGCTGATGCAGATCTTCCCTTTTTCACCAGTGTTGGATGACAGATCTAGCTAATCTGGGAGCTTTGTTGTTTTGCCGCTCCCAGTTTAACCTATTTAAGCCAAAGGTTCATTCTAATGAGACTTCTCTTCTATGTAAACACTGCTAGAGGGTGTGGCAGTTACAGAAGTCACCTTGATTGAATAACTTCTGACTTATACATCTACTAAGACTTCTATGTTTTCTAGATTGGGCACAGCTCCCCTTTATACCCACTGCACCTAGCAGTGGGTATAGAATTTACCAGGAGACCACCACCCTGGCTACATTGAGACTATAGGAAGACTATAGGAAGTATTATACTAGTTTGCTTTAAGCAGGCGAGTGTGACCCTTTCAGTACATGAGAACAAGAACAGAATCACCCCTGGTGCAGATAATAATAAGGACCTTGTGGGTACAATCTAGATTACATGAAGCTCATGAAATTAAGATGTATTACTTTTATATCAGCCCCCCTCTCTCTCCTGTGTTTTACATAAGAGATAATCTCAGGATTGGTCCTTGGCTAACCTTTTGTTTATACCTGCAATAGGGTGTGGCACTGCCCTTCTACATTTGTTTAGGGTTCTTTGTTGACAGGACCCTCCCTGGATTACTTTGGTGTATATAAGGGGACTGACTTGAGGCCCCTTCTGCCTTTTGCTTTTGGCTTTTGGCTCCTCAGCTTTTGGCCTTTTGGCTTTTGGCTTTCAGCTTTTGTTCTTTGGCCTTTTGCTCCTTCTTCTGGGTAGGACTCATCTCCTACCCAGAGAGAGGTGAGATCCTCTCTCTTTGGTGGGGAGACTTAGGCTCTTTTGTATGATCTAAGTTCAGATCAGAGCTAGTTTGTTCATTATATTGGAGTGCTGTGGAAGAGCGTTTGTACTATTAAAAGCCTTTTTGGATCTGCACCAGACTCGTGAGTTTTCATCTGTTCCCCCGGCGTCCTCGGAGTAGAAGAGAACTTCTGTCCTGACACTGTCAGGGGACCCCAGCGGCGTCCCCAACACACCAGTACTTTCCACAGTGGATGATACAGCCCCCTGGGAGGTGCTGGGAAAATCCACCAGGATGACAGTGGCCTCAGGTGTAGCTGGGGCACATTTTATACTTATTTGCTTAAAGGAGGTAGATTTCCAAGTAGAGAAGAGGGGCACTGAGTGAGTTTTTGTGGTTGTTGTTTTGCTGAAAGCGGGCAGTTGTCAAATAACTCTGGAGCTTCTGCTTTACACTAACCCATCTCTCTATAGGTTGTTTATAAATATAAACAAACATTTATGTTTATAGTTAATTACATAAGCTAGTCACAGTATTATTTTCCAATAGCTTTATTTCTATCTTCAGTAGTCAAGTCAGTATTGATTGAAACAATATAGCCCAATAACGATAAAGAGATTAATATTTTAAAAAGTTGCTTGTCTTCAAGGTGCAACCATACTGATATTGAAGACTATGGGATGAGCAAAGAGGTGACCCACCTGTTTACTGCACTGGTGAATGTATTCCTATCAAGATGAGAACTTCAATTTACATCAGACTCCAATAAGAGTTGAGTTCTCCACTTGCAGATTTTATATGCAAAGTGTATATTTTTCCACATATTAGTTTCTGGCTATAAATATTTCTAACATTACTTCTTTATGTTCCTAGTATTTGAGTGCCAGGCACCAAAAAGATGCCTTTATGCAGCACCTTCATGTCACACAGCATGTGAGTCAGTGTGCAGGGGAAGTGGGAGTATTCCTGGAAACCATTCCTACACTACACTTCCTAGCAACGATTTAACTGTGTATGCAACTCTGGGAAGCTAAATAAAAATTTGTCCCCAACTCACTTAGGTTCAGAAATGCCTGCTAAGTCCTCAAAGAAAATATGACAGAAGGTAAGTCAAAAGAGAAGTGACAGCATAGTTCTAGAGTAGGTGAAAAAAAATAAAGATAGGAATATTACCATTAATATACCTTAATTTCACACATTGTACTGATACTTATGAACATTGAACACACTGCTAATTGCCTCTCAGAACCTTTAAAGGGTGCTATGGCAAGTGAAACACCAAAAGTTTACGTAAGTTTATTTGCTTTATGGTAAATTCTTTTTACGTAAAATGGAGCCCTCATAAACTAAAGGATTTGCTGCTCTAGCTCCAAAGTAACTTCTAGGACTATGAATACTTACTAATTAAAAAGTAGACTGCTCCAATATGATAGTATTTAAAAGATGTTCTCCCTTCTTGAGACAGAGATGACCATCTGAGATGCGGCCATAGAAAACAATAAACAACAAAGGTGCTCCCTAGAACACAGAATAGGAATCACACAGTTCTTTTTAAACATTTCAATCCAGAATACTTAGGTTATATTGAGGTTTTTCTTTTAACAATTGGACTTATGACAGAACCAAATATTTGAAAAGATAGCATTTTTAGAAGCAAAGGAATATGATAAAAAGCAATTTAGACCCTTGATCTTCTTTTAAATAGTTGTTCAGTCTGTCTGTTTGTACTCATTTATTTATTTTTTAATTTTTATTATACCATATGAACCTGCCCAAGAGGGATGGCAGGTTCTAGCCCTGGCCTGCCACCTCAACAGAGCCTCACAACAAGCCAGATGACCCCCGACTCCATGAGGACCTCCATTTTCCACATCCAAACTTCCCCCTCATCAGAACTCCACCCAGCAGACCAGCCTATCACAGCCTGCTCACGGCGACAAGTGGGTGCACAGTTCATCAATAAATGCTGGATTTTGAGATGTCTACAAGAGTATGCTACCTGCACCGCAGAGCCTGGCAAGCTACCTGTGTCATATTTGATATGCCAGATACCAGTAACAATTATAGACCTCATTCCCATGATCTGATGGATGGTTTGAGGCTCTTTATGTTCCTGGAGCAAGCAGGTGTCCTTGGGCTCTACTTGCATGAGACAGGTTATATGGAGATGTTACTGGTGCGGCGCTCAAGCAAATCGATGATGAACGGGAAGACAGTGACAGTGACAGATGTGATATACAATTACAAGGATGTTCATAATTGGGTCTGCCATACAGTGTTCCAGCACCCATCCCTCCACCAGTGCCAAATTCCCACCACCCATATCCCAAACAAGCCCCCCACCATCCAACTGTCCCTGTATTTCTCTCTCTCTCTCTCTCTCTCTCTCTCTCGTTACACTTTGTGGCTTGCCCTACAGATACTAACGATTTATGATGTCTTTATGTGAATATTCAATAGTGAATTCTAGTGTAACATCATAATTCCTCATTCCCCATACCCTCTCCAGTTTGTTGCAGCTAGAATGATCATCTACAGTGCAGCTGTAGATCTGGAGTGTCTGTCTTCTGGCGGTTGGCTGTGGTGGCTGGCAGCTCAGGGCAATGTCCACCAACCCGGAGTCTTGGGAATGGGGTGGAGGGCCCAATCCCTGCTCCCGAGTCTAGCCACGCTGCCGCCTGCATGTTGAGCAAGCCCTAGTAGCTACGTAGCACATGGCCAGGAGCTGGCTGAGCCTTTTACCTTTCCCCAGAAAACCCATGGGCCACTCCACATAAGGCTGAGTTGCACAGCTGTGGATCTGGAGTGAATGTCTTCAGGTGGTTGGCTGTGGTGGCTGAGAGCTCAGGGCCACGCCCACTGACCCAGAGTCTGGGGAATGGGTGGAGGGGTCCAAATCCCTGCTCCGAGTCTGGCCAGCATAGCTGCCTGCATGCTGAGCAAGCCCTAGGAGCTATGTAGGACATGCCCAGGGGCTGGCCAAGCATTTTACTTCCCCCAGGAACTCCTATTATTTATATTTGGTGTTTGCTTGTGATCTACAGGAATTGTGGGGAAACAGTTCACAGATTCAAGTGTCATATTTGCTTATAAACTGTAAGTAGTTTCCCTCCCTGAATGTCCTCTACAGAAGAGCCTAAATACAATTGTTTGAATTGTTTCGATGTCAAAGGTCTTCAGTTAGGTCTGGCCTGCTTAGACTCTGCTCTATACACTGAAGTTCTCTAAGGATATGAGAATCAATATTTAATTAGGATCTTTGGTTCATTTCCTGGCTTCTTATTTGAAATGAGACATTCATGGCTCTAGGCCGTAAGAGTCATGCTTTATCGTGTGGTGTAACACTGCAAATCATCAGTGCTGAGAGTCACAATGATGAAAGTAGAGAATACCAAGTTGGTGATGGAATGAGTACAGCGGCCAGGTCACCAAAGTCACAGGTGAAGTGACCACAGAAGAGCTGGGGATAAAATGGGGGCTGGACCAGAAGCAACAAAACTGAATCAGGAATTTCAAACTAGGTTAAGCAAAGCAACCAAATTCACAATGTAAAATTTTTATCATCAAGGGAAAAATAAAGTTATAGAAAAATCTGGGTAACTAAAAGAAAGTTGCAAAATGGTAAAAAAAAAAAAATCAAGCCCCAGGCATCTCTAGCTTTGCCCAGACATGTTTAAGCATGCTCACAAAGCACTACCTCCCAGAATCCGCTGAACCAAAGACAGTCTTCCACAGACTGCCCTTGGTTCAAACTGAACAAATCACCACTTGAAAAAATTTGTACCATACACCGACAAAGATATCTGCATAGGGGCTAGCCACAAAGGAGAGAGATGCAGAGACAGAGAGAGAGAAAGAGAGGAAATGGGGCACCTGCTATTGAGGCAGCCTGGGGATGGGCGGGGAGGTGGGGTACATTGGTGATGGAAAAGGACACTGGTGGAGGGATGGGTGCTGGAATACTGTATTACCAAGAACCAATTATGAACACCATTGTAATTGTCTGTCTCATAGTGGTATAATAAAAATTTTTTAAAAAAGACATCTGCATAAAATGAACATGAGTGTGAACGACCCTGACATTTTTAGTGCATTTAAGAGCTCTGGACACCAAGCAGCTTCGCACACAAGTCAAGTGCTCCTTGGGCATTATTAAATGAGAAACAGTGTTGTTCATAGATCCCCCTAAATGAATGCTTCTACTTTTGCTTCAACTATTTCTCATTCACAATGGGAGGTCACATAATAATGATTTCTTAAAGATTTTCAAAAGTACTTCAAATGATATATTTATGTCAATATAGTTCTTTTTGGTAAAAGTAGCAGGCATCAAATAAATAATGGCTACCATTAATATGATTATTTATTTGTGAACTTCTTATCGACCTTAATCAGCAAGAATACCTATATCAAATGACTGGATTTATTATAACACTTAATTTGCTTCAATAACAATGAATCAATATTTAACACATAAATTATTTTGTACTTCTTCATTAAACAGATTAAGCTAACTCCTTTTTAAATATAAAAGTCTGAGCTCACTGCCAAAAGCACAGTACTACCCAATAATGTGCCATGTTTCCTGCTTTTATGTGCCTATTCATCTTTGCTTTAAGCTCCTTTTCTTCATGTATAGACAATACTGTTCTGATTTGACTGTAATCCCTCCACCAAATTTTCTTTCTCTTTTACCAAACCAATCCCTTTGTTCTAGCACCATTTTACTATACCTTTGGGTCTATTTATCCAAGTCACATTCGAGATTGACTTTTTATTCCAAGTTTCTTCTTGGCAAAAACAATGAGCACAGTGAGCATACTTAATAAATGTTACATAATAATAATTATTAAATGTTCCTTTAAAATTTTAAGCAGCTTTTATCTTTAGCTTCTACTTTGAGATAATTATATACTTCCTCAAAGTTATTTATAACTCCCATCAGGAAGAACAGC
This sequence comes from Cryptotis parvus, assembly GCA_021461705.1. Lineage (NCBI taxonomy): Eukaryota > Metazoa > Chordata > Mammalia > Eulipotyphla > Soricidae > Cryptotis > Cryptotis parvus. The sequence goes on along the minus strand of JAJIBD010033714.1, from coordinate 40,773 downwards.
TGAAAAAATGTGTTCACAGTCCTGCCAAAACTATGGTGAAAATGATTTAAATTTTGAATTTCTATTGCAAGTATTCAAATGGCATTCAACATATGGATGTCTAATTCGAGCAACAGAAAATTTCCCCACCCATGTTTCCCTGGTTAAATGCTTATTGCAAACATTTGGTCTATGTCACCACTATCATTCACTAACCAACAGAAGATTACATAAAACAGAGAAACACACCTTTTATCTGCTCTTATCAACCTCCCTGCTTCAATGCTCTGGAGCTACATCACAAGTCATATTCTTCCTCTACTTTTTGAAGTCTGAATTCCAGCAGACTTGTTTAAGATCAGATGTAGCCACTGATAAGTCCTACAGGACAGAATAGAGGACATCTCAAGAGCATGATTTGCAGTCAAAAAATTACATGTACTATTCTTAGGGTCAAAGATAAAGCAAATAAACACTTAACATACTTATCCCCTGACTACCTTAGGCACAGTGTCAGAAAGCCTCCATGGTTACTTTCTCACCAGATCGGAAGGCATGCCTATACAGTGGGCAATGTGGAATAGGCTACTGGTGTCAGGTCTTAACCCCTGACATCTATTTGGTTTGGTTATGTACAATCTGATTTTTTTTAATCATGAATTATTTCCAGACTCTTTGAAACACTGCTCTCTGTGAGCCCTCATAAAAGGAACTGGAAACATAATAAATAAGCATAGTACCCTGTCTCCAGGGAACTTAGTATTTATCGGGGGAAAAATAACTCCAGGGGAAAAGGCGAAGCTAGAAAATCTAGTTATGTCTTGTTTCAGCTTTCAGCTGGCATCACCTCTTTGTCAGACAGCATTTGTTTGCCTTCAGGATGCATTATTTTTTCTCTGTATTTGTTTATGCATAATTCTTTCCCTAGAGATAGCTCAAATGGAACTCATTGTTTGGCAATAATAACCTTTAACATATTAATAAGATATTGTGATATTCTGCAGTCTAAGTTAATCATAGCTTTCTTTGGAAGCTGGAAATACCTTTGGAGAAGTTGTATAAGAAAGCTTCATCTGCAGGAGAAAGATATCTTCTGGAGCATTTGCACTTACCTTGCTCATCAGGATATTTCTGTAAGAAGTGGTAAGAGCAGAACGAAATTATTTGACTACTGAGGAGTCCGCTGCATCGGGAAGTTCAAGTTCTTCCACTGTAACTCTAGAAGTAAATAACATCAATACTTACCAAGGTATGCTTGGGTGTGTAGTTTAAAAAATTTTGGAATTTTCAGAAATTTTTTGTCCAACAGAACTGGTCCACACAATGGTTAGCAGCCATTCCTGGTCTCATGTTCATATTCAACCGTGATATGACTTTTGTCCATAAGCTCAATGGCTTTTGGGTGGCTGAGCTTGGGTAATGAAATAAAAGTATCACTGTATCACTGTCTTCCCGTTCATCACCGATTTGCTAGAGCAGGCACCAGTAATATCTCCATATGCCTGTCTCATGCAAGTAGAGCCCAAGGCACCCACTTGCCCCATGAACATAAAGAGCCTCAAACCATTCCATCAGGTCATGGGAATGAGGTCTATAATTGTTATTGGTATTTGGCATATCGAATACGACACTGGTAGCTTGCCAGGCTCTGTCGTGCAGAGTACCTTAAAATATGAAAATATTATTCTATTTCATGCAATAAAAAAGTTCCTTAAATCAAGGTTTTCAGGATCACTTCTGACTTCTCTGCCTTCTTGATCACTAGTCTTCTCAAATCTTACAACCTCACTACCCAGTGCTTGTCTCTTCGACGTCCATATCTCACCTAGTTCACGTAGAGTAAAAAGAACTCTAGATTTGGAAACTGCTAAATGAACTTGAATTTCAATTCTACTTTCTAACTGTTGTGAGATTTGGGTAGATATGTATTCCTTCAATATCCCCAAAAGGAATAAGGAATTTCTCATATATGTTCTAAAACTGTTCTTTCATCTGCTCATTAGGCTTATGTACTTAAAAAACTTTGACTATGTTATTTTTGCAAGATGGTTAAGTAAAACAATCATATCTGTTGGTGATGTCATGAACAAATATCTTAATTAAGACAATCCAATTAATATCCTAGCATTAACTGCCACCGTAAGTCACTGACATTCTAAGTCAGGTTGGCGAAGCTGGCAAGTAAAGCTATCACAAGGGTCACTATGCTACAGGACTCAAGCTTGCAGTTCTAGAGCACTGTAACACCTCTAAACAGTCATATTAAAACAGATTAACTTCATCTAAATCTTGATCACACTTGATCACTTGATATCTCGTTATTCATCGATTTGCTCGAGTGGGCACCAATAATGTTTCCATTTGACCCTATCACGTGCCAGTGTAGCCCAATGGCATCTGTCTGTTTCGGGGATATTGAGAGCTTCAAATTGTTTGTTTTAGGGTCCTTATAAGGAAGTCTGACCATCTTGCAGGTGGGCAGCCACGCCGATCTTTTGGCGCCCTGTGGGATCCAATCGGTAACAGCTCTAGTCCAACGGTCGTCTCCAGTTTGCATTATATGACCAGCCCATCTGATTTTTTGATGTTCTGGCAGATGAGACAGTGTCCTTGATTTTGGAATAGCGATGGAGGTCAGAACTCCGGATTCCCTCTCTCACTTGAGTGAGTCATGAAATTCCAAGCATGGCTCTTTTGATTCTTCTTTGGGAGACCCGAATGGTATTCTCATCCTGCTTTCATAAGGCCCAGGTCTCTGAGGAGTATGTCAATGCAGGGAGAATGGTGGAGTCAAAGAGGTGTGCCCGTAGCCACACGGTTCTTTGTTCTTTTGATTATTGTTCCTATGCCTTTGAAGGCACTCTATGCCACTCTCTTCCTTCTGCGCAGCTCAGGTTTTAGGTCGTTCATCATGTTGACTTCTCGACCTTGGTACACATAACTGCTGCATTCAGAGATGTTTGTTCCATTGAGAGCGAATGGGGCCTCTGGAACTAGTTCATTTCTCATGAACATAGTTTTGTTGAGATTCAGCTGTAGACCTATCCTTCTACGTTCTCGGTCAAAGTCAGCCAGCATTTGTGCCGCTTGGCTGACGTTTGGTGTTATTAGAACGATGTCATCAGCGAAGCGTAGGTGGTATAGTTGCTGGCCATCTATCTTCACTCCCATTTTTTCCCATTCTAATTGTTGTATGATGATTTTGAGGGTGGTGCTGAAGAGTTTTGGTGAAATGGTATCACCCTGCCAAACCCCTCTTTTAACATCGATGATCACTTCTCTGTAGAATGGTGAGATCCTAGTGGTGAAACCATGATATAGTTCACGAAGGATCTTGATGTATTGGGTTTGAACGCCCTGTTTGGCTAGGGCTTCTATGACTGTTTCAGTCTCCACAGAATCGAAGACTTTCTTTTAAATCAATGAAAGTGAGTCAGAGCGGCATCTTGAATTCTCTATAGACTTCAGTGAGTTTGATTATCGTGTGGATATGGTCGATTGTGCTGAATCCTTTTCGGAAGCTAGCCTACTCGCATGGATGTTCTTCATCCAATGTTCTGCCAATCCTGTTCAGGATGACTCAAATGAACAGTTTGTATATGATGGACAAGAGGCAGATGGGGCGATAGTTGCCAATGTCATGAATGTCTCCCTTCTTGTACAGTAGAACTGTCCTGCTAGTTTTCCATTGGGAGGGCACCTTACATTCGGTCAGGTAGTGTGTGAAGAGTCGAGCCAGTGTATTGATGAGAACTGATGGCAGATTCTTCAGGTGTTCGGGTTTGATCTTGTCTGGGCCTGATGCTGTTCCCTTCTTAACTGACGAAATGGCATGTTGGATTTCAGAAGGGAGAACGTTGGGAATGACATATCCATCCTGTGGAATTTGGTATGTGGGTAGGTGGACGTGGCTATCAAAGAGATATGAATAGAAGTCATGGATAATCTTCTCCATTTCCTTTCTGGAAGATGTGATAGATCCATCAGGACATCGGAGGACAGCCATTTTTGTCTTATGGTTGGTGAAGAACAGGCGGGCGTTGTGAATGCTTTTCCGGCTTCTGCTGCATCCTATAGCACTTCTGCTCTTCTCTCCTTGAGGTCTTCCTTTATCACTTCTCTGCACTGCTATGCAAGCTTGGATGTTAGTATGAAAACAGGCGTCCTTTTGTGGCTTTTACTCTCTCGGCATTCTTTGCACAATCATGGAGGTGTTGAACCAGTCGGTTGTATTCTGCACCAATGTCGTCAATGATAGCATCTTCCCATGTTGCTGCAATGGTGCCAAAGAGTTTCCAGTTGGTGGTCATTCTGGTGGTTTTCTTCTTAAACTTTGCAGCCTTTTCTCCTCGTTGTGTGAAGTAGAATTTTGCACAAAGGAGATAGTGGTCTGATCCTGTTTGGAATTTTTGGGACGACAGTGACATCGGTTAAGCAGAACCTTCGATTGAAGATTATGTGGTCAATTTCATTGTGGAACTGTCCACCAGGAGATTCCCATGTCCAAAGTTTCGATTCAGCCTTTTGGAACTGTTAGTTCCCATGAATGGTCTTGGTGGCTATGATGAACTCAGATAGCCTCTCACCCTGTTTGTTCCAATCTAGGCTACGGGTCCTGATGTGGAGTTCTTAGGCTAATCTTCTCGGTCCTATCTTGGCATTGAAATCACCAACTATGATTTTGTAGAAGGTGTGATCATTTTTATAGAACTCCTCCAGTTCTATGTAGAATTTCTCAATTTCTTCATCTTTGTATGTGGATGTTGGTGCATAGACAACGAAGACAGAAACTGCTGTAGTGGGCCACATCTCTTCAAGTGCAATCGTCCTATCTGGTTTGTTAGGCATTTGAATGAATCAATGTTCGCGGCCATGTTTGTATTGACAAGGACACCAACGCCACCAATGCCTTTTTTTTTTTTTTTTTTTGCTTTTTGGGTCACACCCAGCAATGCTCAGGGGTTACTCCTGGCTCTGCACTCAGGAATCACTCTGGCGGTGCTCGGGGACCATATGGGATACCGGGGATCGAACCCGAGCCGGCATGGGCTGGCCGCATGCAAGGCAAACGCCCTACCCGCTGGGCTATCGCTCAGGCCCCCAACCACCAATGCCTCTTTCGACTCAAGTTCTCAGCCTTTTGGCTAAGATCAAGTGTAGTATCTGTCTCATCTAAATCAGTATCACAAATTCAAAACTGATAGGCTGCTACTACATTTACTTATCCATGGCTTGGTTAGTATATATATGAAAATGTCAACATTATTCTGGGCCCCAAAAGCTAATCTCTCCTGAACACCTACATTTTAGTTTTTCTCCACCTCTCCACTATTTTTGAAAAAAAAAAAAAACATTTGCTAACAATATTTATTGAGTGACAATGGACTGGCACAGAGATCACCACTAGGGTTATTGGAGTGCGGCAGACACTACAGTTTGCTGGGGAAAATAATCATTTCCGAGGGTTGAGTCCGAAGTCCTGGGACAGCTTGTACCTCTTCCTTTCTACAGGATTTTGGCAAGTGCATCCAGAAAATACAGAGAACATAGAATTATTACACTAAGCCTTACAAAATGTTAAGTCCTACTCACCCATATCAAACTTCATGGTCTCTACCTCCTCTGACTGATATATGCTACTTGAAATAAATACCAGCACTTCAGAAAAACTGGTACATATTTGAGCCTCAGTTGTGTACCAAATTATACATAGGCCTTTTCTAAAAGGGGTTAGGAATCTTTTTTTTTTTTTTTTTTTTTTGCTTTTTTGGGTCACACCCGGCAATGCTCTTGTTGAGCATTGCCAAAACTCCTGGCTCTTTGCTCAGGATTTACTCCTGGCAGTGTTCAGGGCACTATATGGGATGCTGGGGATTGAACCCAGTGAGTCGCAAGCAAGGCAAACACCCTACCCACTGTGCTATCACTCTGGCCCCCTGCGTTAGGAATCTTAAGTAATTAAGCATCTGAGTATTTCAGTGATCCCATATTGCTGCAATAATTAAGACCCTTGAAGATTTTGTGATAAGATCTGTTGACTAAAACTCCAAGGGGGCTCAAAAGGCAATCTTATATCTGATAACAAAAAATACAAATATGACATGGGTTTTGTATTAATATCCCTAGCTTTGTATCTAACTTTTGCTCCTGTCTTTTGATTCATGGAGAGCAATAACCATCAGTATAAAGTTAGTTAATTCTTCAAATGGTTCAGTTCTATTAGAGAATAAGAAGGGCAAGGTGCCCCCTTTTGAATCTATGGATTGCCTGGAAAGTCACATAACTTCTTTTAGGAAGTGTTTTCAGTTGCATATAAGTGGAAATACTGTGGGTTTAATCAGTGTGCTTTGACAGTAACTGGTAAAAAAGGTAGTCATCAATATAATTATTACCACTATCATACCTTGAGAATGACTTATATTAACTATAAATCCTTTTATCATCAAAAAGGATAAATTAAATACCTTTACAGGTATTTAATAATGAAATACAGATAATGAAAGCTTACATAGAAAGTTAGTTGACATAATCAACTAAGTTATTACCTTTGAGAAGTTTCAAAATACATACAATGAAAACTAACCAGTGATTATGTGAATGTGACATAATGCATTTTAAAATGTGTATTTCGGGGCTGGAGCGATAGCCCAGTGGATAGGGTGTTTGCCTTGCTGCGGCTGGCCTGTGCCGGCCTGAGTTCAATCCCCGGCATCCCATATGGTCCCCTGAGCACCGCCAGGAGTGATTCCTGAGTGCAGAGCCAGGAGTAACCCCTGAGCATTGCGGGGTGTGGCCCAAAAAAGCAAAAATAAAATAAAATAAAATAAAAAGTAAAAAATAATAAAATGTGTATTTCATCCTCTGCAACAAGTTTAGCTTCACCATTTACCTCAATAAATTTACATAATCTACTTTATTAACCTACATAGCATTATAGGATATATTTTACTGATTTAGAAGGCCATACTTGGCTGTGCTCAGGGATTACTCTTGGTTCTGCACTCCAAGTATCACTCCTGATGATGCTCTGGTGACCCTACGGGATGCTAGGGATCAAACCCAAGTCTGCCACATATAAGGTAAGCATTCTACCTGCTGTACTGTCTCTTGTCACCTATTATATTTTAAATTTTATACCAATATTGTGATGATCTTTTGTTGTGTCAGCTGAGTTAGGTTAGATGTCCCAGTTATCTCGTCAAGCACTAACCATGGTGATGCAAAGAAGCTATTTTATTAATGTGATTAAAATCTAATACTCATTTCATTTCAAAATATATCCTGACTCTATGAATTGAAAGCACAATTAAGGAAGAACAGATTCCATCTACAAGTTTAAGCTTGTGCATGCAGCTTCTAACCTACCTTACTTGATTTCCTACCCTTAGGACTTCAGACTTGCCTAGCTAGTCCTACAAAAGAGAAAGTCAATTCTTACAATAAATCTCTCACTAGTGAGTACGTCTAAGCTCTTCTGCTGCTGATTGACCTGACTGATAGAGCCTTGACTTTCAATTTTTGTGATATTAAAGCTAATTGATTGCAATTGATAGTTAAGGTAGAAACTTCTTCCAAAGATTCTTATTAAGGAGTTCACTGCCACTCATCTTCGTGGTGGATAGGAAAATGCTTTGAATTCAACAGATACCTCTATATTGCTAGACTTTCTATTTCAGGTACTACCAAATGTGATTAAATGACAAGCTTCTTTTGTAAATCAACCTTCTTATACAACTTAAGAATATATTTATCTACTGTAATTGAGTGAAAAAAGAAGAGAGAAATAAAAGCCTAAATAAAATCTGTTCTAATTGGCAACTTCACTTGATCACTTGCCATCCCGTTATTCACCAATTTGCTAGAGCGGGCACCAATAACATTTCCATTTGACCCTGTCACATGCCAGTGTAGCCCAATGGCATCTGCTTGTTTCAGGAATACGAAGAGCCTCAAACCATTTGTTCAGGGTCTTGACGAAGAAGTCTGACCATTTTGTAGGTGGGCAGACACGTGATCTTTTGACATCCCGTAGGATCCAGTCAGTAACAGCTCTAGTCCAGGGGTCGTCTCACACCCCCAAAGCGCATTACATGTCCAACCCATCTGATTTTTGATGCCTTGGCAAACGAGACAGCATCCCTTACTCTGGAACAGTGACAGAGGTGGAAGCTCCAGATTCCTTCTTTCACTTGAGTGAGGCATGATATTCCAAGCCTAGCTCTTTCGATTCCTCTTTGGGAAACCCGAATAGCATTCTCATCCTGCTTTCGTAGGGCCCAGGTCTCTGAGGCATATGTTATTGCAGGGAGAACGGTGGAGTCAAAGAGATGTGCCCGGAGCCGGAAGTTCTTTGTCTTTTTAGCTATTTCTTCAATGCTTTTTGAAGGCATTCCATGCCATTCTCTTCCTCCTGCACAGCTCAGGTTTTAGGTCGTTCATCATGTTGACTTCTCAACCTAGGTACACATAACTGCTGCATTCAGAGATGTTTGTTCCATTGAGAGTGAATGGGGCCTCTGGAACTAGTTCATTTTTCATGAACATAGTTTTGCTGAGATTCAGCTGTAGACCTATATTTTCACATTTTCGGTCAAAGTCAGCCAGCATTTGTGCCGCTTGGCTAATGTTTGGTGTTATTAGAATGATGTCATAAGCGAAGCGGAGGAGGTGTAGTTGCCAACCATCTATCTTCACTCCCATTCCTTCCCATTCTAATTGTTGCATGATGTTCTCGAGGGTGGTGCTCAAGAGTTTTGGTGAAATGGTATCACCCTGCTGAACCCCTCTTTTGACATCGATGATCACTTCTTTGTAGAATGGTGAGATCCTGGTGGTTAATCCGTAATACAGCTCATGAAGGATCTTGATGTATTGGGTTTGAACGCCCTGTTTGGCTAGGGCTTCCATGACTGCTTCAGTCTCCACAGAATCAAAAGCTTTCTTTAAATCAATGAACAACACATTTTTTTAAATTTTTTGGGGGTACACATCTGGCAGGACTCAAGGGACCATAAGGGGTGCTGAAGTGAACCCAGATTAGCTAACTGCAAGGCAAGCACCCTTACCCATTGTACTATGGCTCCAGCCCTCAAAACTGAAACTTTAAGTTAGAAATTAATCAAATTAATTGTACTTCTTTTGAGTTTAAAGTTGAATTTTAGAAAGGCATTAGATTTTACAAATGGATGGGAAATATAAAATCATTTCATTTGGAGAAGACACTGCCATTGCTTTGCCAAGTGAAATCCAATTTTAAATGACTCAGCAGTAACATTTTCATGACGCCTCTAAATAGAATTTCTTAACTTTCTTAGCACTAATGGGCTCTTGGCAAATTTCTTTGCTTCTTTAACTACTTTGAGAACTTTTAAAATGAGAATATATAATTATAAGCACACAGGCTCTTAGAGCTAATTTGAAAATAAGAGCCCAAAGAAAGCACCATTTGAAACTAAACTCAGATTTTCAATTTAACAGGAAGGTTTACTCATGACAAATATTTCTTATAAAAGTAGTCTTTTAGAAAAAAAACTCCATTTTTAAGACTGTTACACTTTTATTCATTTTTTTAATCAGGATTACTTTTCCTAGTCGCAGTATTATACACAAGTCACCACTCTTTTGAGTTTCTGATTGTTACTATCAATATCCAGGGCTTGTTCCTCCGTGTAGATAAACTATAATGTAAAATAAATGAATCTTCATTATAGAGGACTAGTACTAATATATATCTATGAGATGTATTACCATTGACCTGTAATAACAAACAGGTGTTTTGATATTTTTATTGTTATAAAAACCAAGTTTTCAATGAAGGCAGTTTGTCAGTCCTATCATAAAAATAAATTTGAATTAAGCAGTCCTTTACCTTAAAACCATGTAGAATACAATGTCAGGCAAGTGAATGTTTCCTGTGATATAAGCATAAACATTCTTACATAAACAAAAACATAATTCAAGAAATATTAAATATATTGGTCAGCAACAGAAATACACAGAGTAACAAAACGTTATTTATTTTCTTCATGCTTTCACTGAACATGACTGGCATAAACAGAGCAGCAGGAATTGGTCGAATCTTTACATTCCCCTCTTACTCTTCAGAAAGTTACATACAATAGTTATCTCACTAGAAGCGAGGAATTATAATCCTGAGTCATGACTTTCAAATATTAAACCATTCTTATGTTGTTCTACTGCAAGACTCTATGTTTTAGCAGAATTTTGCCAGCTTAACAAATGTTAAACCAAGACTGGCAGGATCAAGCTCTAGCACACATGGCAGTAAATGAGACACAAAGATATAGAAATTTTCCTCTTGATGTGAACTAATCATGTACCAGGAGATAACAACCTCAAACATAAAACCAACATTTCTGGATGAAATGGGTAATATTAAAAGAGACATAGGGACACTTTCATAAAGCACATTTTTGAATCAGAATCAGGCAGAATGCTCAATCACGTGAAGAACTGTATTCTCGGTTGCAACCCCAGAACGTCAGGCCCAATGGATCTGCACTAAGAAATACCCCTGGGAATATTCAGACCTATCAAAGTTTGAATATCACTACCCTAGACTACTTGGGATTTCCTTTGAACTTTCTTTTGTCCACAGGTAACTGCCCTAATTCTTTCATGATTCTACTTGTCAAAAGGAAAACATTAAAAAATTCTAATAATGTCAGTCGGCAATAATAGTAGTAGTATTTTTCCCCTTAACAGAGGGAAATAGGCAACGTATGATTTTGCACCTAAATTTTCAAAGGTACACTATAGTACATATTTTTAAAAGCTTTCTCAATGTAGATAAAAAAATTGTTCAAAATTATTTGTAAACTGTCATCGGATCAAGATTACCCAGTGTAAAGATAACTGCTGCTCAGTGTCACTGAATTCTCAGGCCCCTCCGTCTTCTTTCACAAATCCCAAGACCTCAGCAGGCACTCCGGTGCTCTCACCACATGACGCACTGCTGGCCAAGCAGCACATACAAAAGGACAAAGCAAACACAGCTGTCTCAGCTGCAACCACAAGGCTCAAGGCCTAGCGCCTAATATAAGAATATATCAAGTTCACTTCCCTTAAAAAAATCTATTTACAAATACCCTTCCTTAATATCTGTTTGAAATCCAGTTTATACTGAAATTAGAAAGCATGTTACACTTTAATGTGCTGCTGTATCTACAACAGTGTTTATGTTCTATATGGTCCCCACAGATCAAAACAATTTTACCTATGTAAAATATCAATTCAAAACCAAAGAGGTAGGTGATCATCATCAGAAGATTATCCTGACACAACATTCCAAAATCTTTGGAGCTTTCATCCCCAAAGACTCATTGCACTGGAAAACAATCTTTCTCATATTCTGTTTCATTTAATTAGGTTTTTCTTGATGGCATCAAACTCCCAATGGTTTAACTCCTGGTACCATACTTTGTGTTCCTCAGACATTGAACTTATAGAAAGATGAATGAAAATGTAAGAAAATAATACTGGAGACCAAAGAATGCTGCTGCTGTCAGCAGGGTTCTTTAAAAATCTCTACTTTCACATGAAAGGAAGCAAATTAGAGTTGGGGAAGTCCTGGGATTTTCATGTAATCCAACCCTCCAGTTGTCCACTGAAGAAACAGGCTCCCGTTTTGCTGTGAGCTCACCGAGCACTAAAATCCAAAAAGTTGTGAAATTCAAAAAAGCATTCACAGTAAATGCACTACAGATAAAGCTCATGACCCAACTGAGAAGCTATACATTTGGTTATTAAGGCCACAGACTAAATCCGGTTCCTGTTGGCTGCTTTATGAAGTGTGCCAGAGTTTCAGAGAAATGCAACAGAGGTCCTAGATTCCTGGCTTAGAGGCAGGGATCAATACACAGACCATAGACAAGAGAAAAACAAGACTCTTCAAACCTGCTCTAATAACACTTCATCTGTGCTTCTCTATAGGAGATGCTCTTCACATGCACAAATGCCAGCTGTGCTATGCACAAGTACTGGACCAGCAATACAGTTCTGCCCAGAACATTTAGAGGCACCACTGAATAACCATAACTGGAAAGCTTTTAATGTGCAAGGCAAAGAACTCTGTACAGCTGTTCTGAACTTCTCAATCAAATGTCAACTACAACAACAACAACAAAAAAAAAAACCCTGATTCCCTTCGAGCCTTATTAATCTAAGATTGGCCTTAGCAAAGGTAGTGTGACTATATTTTGTCTTTTCCACTTTTTTGAACACCTTCACACTTCTGTAACCAAAGTAAGTCCCTGTTGACTGTGAAGCATCAGAACCTGCATGAGGTGTCTGTGCAGCTCAGCAAAGCTGAACTCTGAAGGCAGACAGCTTAGTGGGTGCCAGTGCTACCTAACCTTGAGTAGGAGTTTAGTCTGATATGTGCTTTCTTTCTCTGTAAATACGAATAAATAATACCTAACTCAGTAACTATGCACAGTACCTATTATAGGCGTCCAAAACTGACTGACCAATCGTCTTTGTACTGGACTCTGCAAATGCTTGAGTGAAATAATCAACACAGCCCACACCAGTCATCCACGGACTGACCCGTTTACTTTTCCCAGGGACTTCCAAATCCTTATCCTTGCTCTACTGCTTTAAGCAATTCCTATTTTGCTTAGACAAAAAGTTTCTACATTTTTAATTTTCTACTTTAAAACTGTACATGCAGATAAAACATTTTAAACTATCTATCTAGGAATTTTAATGCAATGTTTCCTAAAAGCACAACATGTCAGGTAAAAAACATTCCTGAAAAATATGACTTAGTTTGTACATTGTCCCTTAAAGTGCACCAAAGTAAATCTTAATGAGCTTTAAAATACCACTAACCCCCTTCAGTTATTCTTTTTGAAAATTAAAACTATATTTTTTCTACTGAGATGTATGTGGGTATTATTATTTATTTATTTATTTGGCTTCAATGTGATGGCATAAAGCAGCAATCAGGGAAAAGATATTTTGATAAACTAAAATAATAAGCAAATCTTAGCAGCATACAAAACACCCACAATTAAAATGCTAACTGGAGGCTCAGTGAAGCACAATCTTAATTCCTACCACAAAAAAAAATCAGAGAAAAAAAATCTTCCCACCCAAAAAGGATGATTTCTTTTGATCCCTGGAGTTAAAGCTCATTTCTCTATTGTGTATCCTTGATAACAGAATTATAGCTGACACATTGTTCTTTCTTTACACTTCCCAAGTACACACATAACCCATGAAAAACAAGAAAGTTTAAGTACAGAAGTCATGTGAAATAAAATGCAAAGTCATATAAAGAAACCATCATCCAAAATGAGAGGCAATTCCAATAGTCACACCACTGTCCGATGTTCCGAACACACATAGACAGCACTGGGGCGAATCCGGCGCCGAGTGTGACCGGGAGCTTGGGCAAAAACTTGAAGGACTTGGGCATCATGTCCAGGCAGGCGTCATGAAATTTCTTAATCCTCCAGTAGTAAATCAGTGGGTTCAATGCAGACTTGAGGTAGCAGAGCCAGAGTAGCCAGGTGCTAATCTCAAAGAAGTTGTGCTGATAGTAAACCTGCTTACTGAATGTTGCCACAAGGCTGTAAGTGGTGAACGGGGCCCAGCAGACTATGAAGACGGCAAAGAGAATCAGAATGGTGGTGAAGGCACGCGTTTTAAAGCCCATGTCGATGCTCATCTGGAAGGGTCTCTGGAGACTCATCAGACCCAGTTTGCTAGCCTGGCTGAGGCATATACCCTCAGGGTAGCTATGGATCCTCAGAGCATTGTGGCGAAGAGTGTTGAGTATGCCCATAAATGAATACAGTATTACCAAGAACGGTATGAAGAAAGAAATGAGAGAAATCACAATCACATATGCCTGGTATCCCGGATTAGTTGTGTATCCAAATACACATTGTGGGGCTCGGGAAGGTATCTGCAAGTCAGGGTTTCCTACAGCCAAAGGAAAAGCTATGCAAAAAGAAGTTGCCCAAGAAACTGCAATCAGAACCTTAGCCCTATATGGATTTAGCTTATCCTGCTTCTGCACTATAATAAGGAATCTATCAATACTAATGATGAGCAGGATGGCTACTCCTTCTATCACAAACATCCAAAAAAACATAGCAGACAGCCTACAAAAGAATTTCCCAAAAAATCCATCTGGTAGTAAGGATAGTTACCAAGGCAAAGGGCATGTTCAGCACTGCAAGTAACATGTCTGCGAATGCCAGGCTGGCAAGGAGAATGTTAATTGCAGATCGCATGGCAGCTTTTTGGTACACCATGAGACAAACCACCAAGTTCCCCAGAAAAGACACAAAGAGAATAAATATCATCATAGCAGAAAGGATGATCTGCAGAGGCAAGCTGAGGCTCTCAAAAGCAGCTGGTGTTGGGGAGACAGCTGTGCTATTCGACATCAAGGAACTCGTCCCAGTTGGAGCCATGGATTTCAAACTGTATCTGAGCAACGGGTCAATGCCGGGATGCTGGAATGGCGGAGGAACCGTCATATTCATGTACGGGTTCACATACACTACGAATGTTGTGTTGGGTTTCCCAGTGTGGGATGCAGTCAGCATTGCTGATAAGACCATAGCTTCTGTTGCATGGAAGGTGCCATCAGAGATGAGGGTGTTTCTCAAGCATTTTCACCAGAGCAGCAGAATCACATTTTACTAAGGAGTCTTGAAACATATTCTGGAAAACAGACAAGGAGTCCCATCTTCCACATGAGTCCTTTTGCCTGAAAACAAGCCCAGAACACAGGAAAGAAAGGAAAAAATTAGCTTATTTTCCCCTGTGAATAACACTGGATTCCTTACCTTCTGCCCTGAAGGATTTCAAACATTAATTTAAAAATCTTGTCTGTAGTCACTTGAGTATCAAAATATTGTCACTGTGCTGTTTATTTATAACCAATCATGGTAGAAATTCTATGGCGTTCATGCACAAAGTGAAAGGGAAGAAAATCAAAATATATTACCCTTCAAAAATAAAGGTTATAAGTTGTTTAATTTTCCCCTAGCAGCACAGTCACTATTAAACACAGATTTTACTATCTGATTCTCCTGTCACTTTTTCTCTTTTTTAAAATCTTTTTTATTGAATCACAATATTGCCAAGAAGTTCAAAATTGGGTATCAGTCATACAGATGTCCCTTACTCTTTCCTCTTTCATTTAAAAGACATCATTTGAATTTCTGTGTAGAATCCTTTAACAAATTCCAAAAACAAGGGAAAATAAATGCACATAAGTTTAAAACAATATTGTAATTCACTCATTATTTAGAGTTAGTTACTGATTTTTTTTTTTTTTTTTTGCTTTTTGGGTCACACCCAGCGATGCTCAGGGGTTACTCCTGGCTCTACACTCAGGAATTACTCCTGGTGGTGCTCGGGGACCATATGGGATGCCGGGGATCGAACCCGGCCGGCATGGGCCGGCTACATGCAAGGTAAACACCCTACCCACTGGGCTATTGCTCCGGTCCCAGTTACTGATTTTTTGAGGCAAATACAAAAACTTCATTTATTGCATTATGAAAGGGGTGGGGAATATCATATTTGGAGAGTCAAGATCCAAAACTATAGTTAAATCATAGGTGCCTGCTATATCTGTTATTTCTCAATGTTTGTGTTAAGGATTGCATTTACTGCGAAGACCAACAACCTGCTGTTATTCTACTGTCACTTTCATAACTTAATTTTTGTCCCTATTAGATTTTATCAATCTTCACATAATCATCTTAAAATACAGAATGCATCAATATAAACATCCAAGTAAATCTCAAAGTAAACCCCGAAGGTCAACTGGGGAGAGGCAATGCTCATTAGAAAGTTTTATACTATAACATATACTTTATTATCTGATTCCCTTATGACATAAAATATTTTAACTTTTTTTAAATAGAGAGTTATCCCAGCCCAATAGTATTAAGGGGCCATATAGTGTTAAAGATGAAACTCTGGGCCTTGCACATTCTGGAATACTATTAACAACATAAGTCTTCAGAATCGTACATACATACACACACACACACACACACACACACACACACACAAATATATATGAATAAAGAAGACTATCTTGAATAATACACAGTTTAAATTTGATTTTCAATGTTGATTTTCAATTCTGTATACTATGACAAAATATTCATAATGTACAATTATTCCCATTATAATAGGAATAAGATAAAAATAAAGTTTCCTTGGCCATACTTAGGAACATAAATAAAATATAAAAGGTAAGATTTAATCCCTAAATGGGGGTATCAATTAAAAAGATTCAGCTATGCTATGTTGCCTCATGTACGTTATGCCTTTTAAGATATAAAAAACTAGCAGTCTATAAAATCTTTAAAACAATTCATCTAAGTATTTATTTAACCTACTATGTGCTGGGCACTAGAAAGAAAACAATAGATGAATGGTCCTAAATTTCACAAAATGAATAAGCAATTGAAAAAAAACATAAAAAAACAGCAGATAGTGGCATGGTTACTGCCAAAGCAAAATACAACAGAAAATCTATTTATCTTCAATACTTCCAGAAACAGACTTAAAAGAAACTGCATATCCCCAGAAAGGCTCTGAATTCAAAGATAAATTAAAACAGGAAGCACAGGAAAATTGACTAAGAATCTTCACACACATTTAGAGCTCAGTGGAACCGCACCTCATGCCTTGTTTCTCTTGAGCAAGTCATGAAACCGTGCCCCCTCATTCTTATCAGTGTGAGCTAAAAACAGGGAGAACATGCTCATGTCTGTACATTCAACATGAGAAACTTATCCCTTTCACCACCTGTTCCCAAACTGCCAACTGTTCCCAACAGCCAGGCAAATGCTACCCATGCTGAACTAAAGAGCAACTGAATATATCCAGTAACTAAAAATCCTTAGAAAGACCTCCAGATGCCAACATCTGGTAGTACAAACAGAAAAATGACAGCTTGTGCTCTGTTACCTTGTACATTCTGAAGTCCAAAACAGTGTGCATTAATTTATCTTTTTTTTAATTTTTTATTTTTACAACTACAAAGATATACAATTAAAAAGTTCATATTTGGGTTTTGGTCATACAGTGTTCCAGCACCCGTCCCGCCACCAGTGCCCATCTCCCACCACCAACGTCCCCGGTTCCCCCCCCCCCTCCCCCAGCCCTCCTCCATGGCAGGTTCTTTATTTCTTTCCCTTTCTCTCTCTTTTCCTTCCCTTCCAGACTATGGATTACAGAACATACATTAAAGGGTTGTCATGTGTATCTTTTTGCCTCTATTTAATGCTCAGTTCCAGGTTGGCATTAGTACCCTCGACAATTGTTAACTGTGCATTAATTTAAAAATTGCTTTTGTGGGGCGGAGCGATAGCCCAGCGGGTAGGGCGTTTGCCTTGCATGCGGCCGGCCCTTGCCGGCCTGGGTTCGATCCCGGCATCCCATATGGTCCCCCGAGCACCGCCAGGAGTAATTCCTGGGTGCAGAGCCAGGAGTAACCCCTGAGCATCGCCGGGTGTGACCCAAAAAAGCAAAAAAAAAAAATTGCTTTTGTCCTGATACGAAAGTGCATGCTCTTCCTTTGCTCCCAAGAATACATCTCAGCTCCTCAGAATATATCTGCTTCATTTTCTTACTAAGAAGTGCAATAGGCAAAGCACTGTTTTTAAACTACAGTAGCAATTATTTTTAAAAGTTATTCTTCCCAGGACTTAGCATCAGATACAATCACATACTGGGATTTCTTTCAATTCTATTTAAGACTTTAATTTTTTTTATATTTTAATTTTTATACACAAGGAAATGAAACAGTAACATCACAGAAACAGAAAATTAGCTTAGGTTGGTAATTACTTGCATAGCAATTCTAAATTGAATTTAATCTAGCCTTATTTGCTATTTGGGCTAGATTACATTTACATTTTCCTAGGAAGATAAACTTGAAATTACAGGTGAATGTGTGCATATGTTTATATTTAAAAAACATCCACACATAAACTCATCCTGCATGTCATGCAAAACACATGTGGCAGAACTTATGACAACTATCTTTTTACAGAATGGACAGAAACAACGTTGTGGTAATCAAATTAAGGTTTTGTGTTTGAAGCATGCCCCAAAGTTACAATTTCTGGGCTTTTGTAGTTGGGATGGGCAGTGGAGTTTGAGGATTCCTCTTGGTCTCCATACCTTATCTTCTCTACTATTGCAACACTTTCAATCAGTGGTAAAGATTGTCCAGTTCAAGAATATATGAGGCCTTTAAAAATGATATGGCATAAATCACTATCAAGGAAATTGAAACAGTAATTAAAAGTCTGCCCAAACACAAAAGCCCAGGTCCAGATGGATTCACTAGTGAATTCTTTCAAACCTTTAAGGAGGTCATACTGCCAGTCCTTTTCAAGCTCTTCCAGGAAATAGAAGAAACAAAAACACTCCCAAACAGCTTCCATGAGGCACATTATCACCCTGAGGCACATTATCACCCTGTTACCCAAAGCAGGGAGAGACTACACAAAGAAAACTACAGACCAATCTTCCTCATGAACACAGATGCTAAGAACTTCAATAGAATACTAGCAAACAGAATCCAAAGTCTCATCAAAAAGATTATACATCATGATCAAGTAGGATTCATCCCGGGAATGCAAGGATGTTTCAACATTTGCAAGTCAATCAATCAACATAATACATCATATCAATAAGAGAAAAAAATAAAAACCATATGATCCCATCGATAGACACATAGAAAGCATTTATAAAAGATCCAACACCCATTCATGATTAAAACCCTCCAGAAAATGGGAATTGAAGGAACCTTACTCAATATAGTCAAAGCCATCTACCAAAAGCCCAAGCAAGTATCATTCTAAATGGGGGAAAAATTAAAAGCCTTCCCCCAAGATCAGGCACAAGACAAGGTTGCCCACTCTCACCACTTCTATTCAATATAGTACTGGAAGTACTAGCCATAGCAATCAGAGAAGAAAAGAGCATTAAGGGTATCCAGATAAGCAAGGAAGAAGTCAAGCTATCACTATTTGCAGATGACATAATATTATAGCAAGAGAACCCTACACTCTCTACCAAAAAGCTCCCTGAAACAATAGATACATAAGTAGAGTGGCAGGGTACAAAGTTAATACCCAAAAGTCAGTGGCTTTCCTACATACAAAAATAAAAGAGAAGAGGCCAGAGCGATAGCCCAGTGGGTAGGGCGTTTGCCTTGCACGCAGCCGGCCTGTGCCGGCCTGGGTTCGATCCCCAGCATCCCCATATGGTCCCCCGAGCACCGCCAGGAGTGATTCCTGAGTGCAGAGCCAGGAGTAACCCCTGAGCATCGCTGGGTGTGACCCAAAAAGCAAAAAATAAATAAATAAATAAATAAATAAAAAATAAAAATAAAAAAAAAAAAAGAGAAGAAAGGCCTTTCAAGAAAATGATCCCATTCACAACTGTACCACAGAAAATAAAATACCTAGGAATGCGTTTGACAAAGAACGTAAAGGACCTCTAAAAAGATAACTACAAAACGTTACTTCAAGATATAAAAGAAGACACAGGGAAATGGAAAATCATTCCCTGCTCATGGATCGGGAGAATTAACATTGTGAAAATAGTAATGCTCCCTAGAGCTTTATAAAGATTCAATGCCATCCCTATAAGGATATCCATGACATTCTTCAAAGAAATTGACCAAACTCTCCTGAAATTTGTATGGAATAATAAACCCCCACAGATAGCTAAAGCAATCCTTGGGGAAAAGAAGATGGGAAGCATCACCTTTCCCAATTTCAAACTGTACTGCAAATCAGTAGTAATTAAAACAGTGTGGTATTGGAATAAAAATAGACATGTGGACCTATGGAATATAGTTTAGTATCCTGACAACCAGCCTCAAACACATGATCATTTAATCTTCGACAAAGGAGCAAAAAGTGTGAAATGGAACAAGGAAAGCCTCTTCAACAAGTGGTGCTGAGAAAACTGGGTAGCTACATGTAAAAAAAAAAAATTTAGATCTGTCTACCACCATGCACAAAAATCAGATCAAAATGGATTAAAGATCTCAATAACACACCTGAATCCATAAAGTACATCAAAGAAAATATAGGAAAAACCCTCCATGACATTGAAGCTAAAGACATCTTCAAAGATGAAACATCACTAAAAAAACAACTAGAAGAAAGGATAAACATATGGGACTACATGAAACTAAAAGTTTCTGCACCTCAAAAGAAACAATGACCAAGATACAAAATCAGTCTACAGAATGGGAAAGAATATTCACCCAATTCATCTGATACGGGGTTAATATCCAGGCTATATCAGGCACTGGTAGAACTTTACAAGAAGAAAACAGTCAACCCCATCAAAAAATGGGGAGAAGAAATGAACAAAAACTTCAACAAGGAGGAAATTCGAATGGCCAAAAGACATATGAAAAAATAGTCAACATCATTAGTCATCAGAGAGATGCAAATCAAAACAATAAAGAGATATCATCTCACACCACAGAAGCTGGCACATATGCAGAAGAGCAAAAACAACAAGTGCTGGCGTGGATGCGGGGAAAGGGGATTCTCATCCACTGTTGGTAGCAATGTTAACTAATACAGCCTTTTTGGAAAAAATATGAACAATCCTCCAAAGACTAGAAATTGAACTCCCATTTGACCCAGCCATACCACTCTTGGGAATATGCCCTGGGAAGCCAAAAACACACAGTGTAAATACCATCCGCACGTTTATGTTTATAGCAGCACTATTCACAATAGCTAGAATCTGGAAATAAGCAGAGTGCCTGAGAATTGATGACTGGATAAAGAAACTTTGGTGCATCTACACAATGGAATACTATGCAGCCGTTAGGGAAAATGAAGTTATGAAATTTGTCTATAAATGGATGGACATGGAGAGGATCATGTTGAGTGAAATAAGTCAGAAGGAAAAAGACAGGTATAGAATGACTGCATTTATTTGAATGACATAAATATATAGATATATATGTATGTATGTATGTATGTATATATATATATATATATATATATTATGATACCAATATCCAAGGTCAGACAAAACATGGATCAGGAGGTCTTTCCAAAAAATGGAATCTACCACAAGCATCTGGGAGTCGGAGGTTGGGTGGGACAGAGAAGGGAATAGTGTGCTAAACATTGTTGTAAGTGATAATACTAGCCTAGAATTGAGTATTGAATACAAGCAAAATATACACATGATAACCTCTAAATGTATGTACTGCAAGCCACAGTGTGTAAGAAAGAGAAGGAGAGAGAGAGAAAGAGAGAGAGAGAGAGAGAGAGAAGAGATAAAGAACTCTCCACAGAGGCAGACTAGGGGAGAGTGGAGCGAATATGGGACATTGGTGGTGGTAAATGGGCATTGGTGGAGGGATTGCTGCTGAAACAATGTATGACCAAAACTCAGACATAAGCATCTATGTAATTGTACATCTCACGGTGCTATAATAAAATATTTTTTAAAATTATATAGTATGAGAAAATGATAT
The DNA here is from genome assembly GCA_021461705.1 of Cryptotis parvus. Classification (NCBI taxonomy): domain Eukaryota; kingdom Metazoa; phylum Chordata; class Mammalia; order Eulipotyphla; family Soricidae; genus Cryptotis; species Cryptotis parvus. Next base: position 19,262 of record JAJIBD010033714.1, on the reverse strand, counting down.
TCAGAACACAAAGATGCCCCACAGACTGGCAGAGAATATTTGCGCACCATTCATCTGAAAGTTTTAATATCCAAGATATATAAAGCACTGGTAGAACTTTTTTTTTAATTTTTTATTATACCACCGTGAAACATACAATTACAAATGTTCATAATTGGTTCTTGGTAATACAGTATACCAGCACCCATCCCTCCACCAGTGCCCCATTTCCACCACCAATGTATCCCACCCCTCCCACCCCACCCCCAGGCTGCCTTAATAGCAGGCACCCCAGTTTCCTCTCTTTCTCTCTCTGTCTCTCTCTCTGTCTCTGCATCTCTCTCCCTCTTATTTTACACATTGTGGCTAGCCCTGCAGGTATTTAGAGTTTATCACTTAAGTCTCTTTGTGTATATTTAATGGTGAGTTTTAATCTGCCATTACCATTTCCCACATTTAGTAAAACACTGGTATCTATTTATGTCCTATTAATGAATGCAGTCATTCTATATCTGTCCTTTTCCTTCTGACTAATTTCACTCAGCATGATAGTCTCCATGTCCATCCATTTGCAGGTAAATTTCATAATTTCATCTTTTCTGACAACCGCATAGTATTCCATAGTGTAGATGAACCACAGTTTCTTTAGCCAGTCCTCTGTTCTCGGGCATTTGGGTTGTTTCCAGATTCTAGCTATAGTGAATAGCACAGAGATGAATAAAGAAGTACAGATAGTGTTTCTGCTATGTGCTTTTCGGTCTCTCGGGTATATTCCCAGGAGTGCTATTGCTGGATCAAATGGGAGCTCAATATCTAGTTTTCGGAGGAATGCCCATATTGTTTTCCAAAAGGGCTGGACCAGTTGGCACTCCCACCAACAGTGGATGAGAGTCCCTTTTTCCCCACATCCACGCCAGCACCGGTTGTTCTTGCTGTTTTGGATGTGTGCCAGTCTCTGTGGTGTGAGATGGTACCTCATTGTTGTTTTGATTTGCATCTCCCTGATGATTAAAGATGAAGAACACTTTTTTCATATGCCTTTTGGCCATTCGAATTTCTTCTTTTTTGGAAGCTTCTGTTCATTTCTTCTCCCCATTTTTTGATGAGGTTGGCTGTTTTTTTTCTTGTGGAGTGCTACCAAGCACTGGTAGAACTTTAAAGAAAAAAATCCAAAACCATCAAAAAATGGGAAGGAAAGCTGAACAGAAGCTTCTTCAGATAAGACATACAAATGGTCAAATGGCATGTGAAAAGGTGCTCTGCATTATAAATCATCAAGAAAATTTAATTCAAAACAACAATGAAATGTCACCTCAAGTCACAGAGACTTGTACTCAACCAAAAGCATACCAAAAAGAACAAGAAAAATCAGTGCTGGCATGGATATGGGGCAAAAGGGACTTTTCCTTGTAATTGTTGGCAATGTCATCTGATGTAGCTTTTTTGGAAAACAATATGAACACTCTCAGAGAAGTAGAAACTATGTTTTCATCACTTGCATCACTTGTTCATCTATTTGCTCAGGTGGGCACCAATAACATCTCCATTCATTGGGAATGAGGTTCATTATTGTTACTGTTTTTGGCAAATCAAATATACCACAGGTAACTTGTCAGGCTCTGCCATGGCTCTGGGTTCACCCCAGGGGGCCCAGACTTTCTATATCAGACCATCAACCATCCAGGACCCACAGGGCAGAGTTCTTGCTGTGGACAAGCCTGCCTCCTGTCTGCCACCTACCGACACAGCCAGGCACTGTAGTACACCTGCTACACCTCGAGGGGCAAAATATAGAAATGAAAATGTACCATATCCAGATATGTGATTTATTTTTGGAGATAAAGAATTAAAATGAGGCTTTTCCAATAAAGGGGGATATCCTGGTTATGTGTTAATTGGTATATATTCATATATATATGAAGCAATTCCACTTCTTGGAATATATGCGAAGGGCCCCAAAAAACAATCCAGAAAATACATTTGTACTCCTATGTTCATAGCAGCGCTGTTCACAATAGCCCAAACCTAGAGACAACCCACATGCCCAAGAATAGATGATGACAAAGAGGGTATGGTACATATCCACAATGGAATACTAGTGGCCATAAGGAAACCTGAAGTCGGGCAACTTGCTACTCTGTGGATGGATCTGGAGAGTTGTCATGCTGAATGAAATTAGTTAGAGGGAGAGGGACAGACACAAAATGATCTCTCTCATATGGAGGATAGTAAAGAAAAATAGCAGGGGAATAACAAATGTCCAAAGGCAATAGAAAGAAAGAACAGGGAACTGATCTTCAGTAGAAGTTTGCCACTTGGGACAGATCAGAGTGGGAACACTAAAGTACATGCATGAAACCCTATCAGTAACAGTATCACAGACTATAGTGCCTCGGAGAAAATAAGAACAAAAAGGTACCTACTACTGAGGCAGGCCTAGGGATGGAAGGAAACCTGGAGACACTGGTGGAGGGAAGTGGGAACTATAAAGGAACTGGTATTGGTAAACTGAAACTCAATCATGAATAACTCCTTAAGTCACTGTGCCTTAACTTAAAGAAAAAAATTTAAATTATGTGTGTCTGGCCATCTTTCATGACAGGACAGACACGTATGTTTCTCGTTAGCTGCCTGAGTCCTGCCAACATTTTATGGCCCAGAAAATGATGTTATGAATATCCATCTAAGTGGCTCTTGAAAGAAAACCTTTAACCCACACCTGACTTAGATCCTTTTTTTATCCTTTTTTTTAAATGCCCTCCTAGGAAGCAAAGATTGATTTTATTCATTTCATTGTCCCCCTACTACTACTGTGCTTTCTACAGCTCAATAAATTTCTGGTGAATTAAATTTGTTTGTACTGAGCTTTGTGAGTTTATGAGATTTCTTTTTTTACTCATTTTGGTATTTATTTATATGACAAATGAGTATAATTTTTTAAAACTATCAAATGGGTTTTGAAATGACAAACTCTGACTTTGCACCACCCTTCAGCATTCCATTACTGTTATTAAAGGTAGCAATTTTAATTCTTTAAAATTTTTCAAGTACTCATTTATCTTTCTAATAAGAAATGACTGCTTTAGAATTTGTCAATGCTACACTTAACTTCTGATTTCACATTACACTAGATAAGGGCTTAGCTATAATAGCAGTTTTAAACTTATTTCTGTCCATCATTTATTCTACCAAAATTTTATTTGAAAGCTTTGAATTATAGAAGTGGACATTTACATTAATGCATAACTGTAAGTAGTAATAGCTACTGATATGCCAACAGATTATTTTCCTTTCTGTAAAAATTCTGAATTTCCTGTTTTATTTTCAATTTCTAAAAAAAAAAATTCTGCTCTTTCAGATAAAAGTTATGCCTATCGGACAGACTTTATACTTGAGAACATTACTGTGAAAGGTTAAATATTTTTAACCTTTAAGTTTTATCTTGGACTCATCTCTGCCTTTTTTCCCACCCTGTGATGATTACTTTCTGGGTCTGTGGAACAAAAGTCAGTCTGAGACATCTTTTTTGTAATATGCAATCCTCTTTTTGCCTTGAGCTCCAGGCTTCTCTATATCCTAAATTCTTTGTCTTTTATTTATTTACTCCCTTGCTGGGCATTTTCCTCCCCAGTTATTTTACTGTTCTGTTGGTTATTTTTTTGGGGGGCGGGCAGATGGCCAATTCAGTAATGCTGGCTCTGTGCCCAGGAATGATCCTTGGCAGTGCTCAGGAGATGATATGTAATGCTGTAGTTTCAAACTCTATCAGCAACAAAGTAAACACTTTAACCCTTGTCTCTTCCGACTTGCAGTTACATTTTAAGGAAAGTGGGCAAATTTTAAGGAAGAAAAGTAAAATATGAGCCTCTATATGTTTGAATATAATTGCTTTGGATTGAATTTCTTGGTTGAAAGCAGTTTTCTCTGAAAATTTTGAAGACTTATTCTGCATCAGTAGGTCTAAAAATGAAGGGTACCTAAGAATCAGCTGGGGCACTGTTAAAATAGACTGCTGGGCCTCTGCCTCTAATTCTGCAATCTGGGATAGGATTTGCATTTCTGAAGGAAAGAAAAAGGTCAGTGGAGGACTTTCAATTCCAAGCTTAAGGAAAGGACTTTCAATTCCAAGCTTAAGGAAAGATGAAGATCCAGAAAGCTTCGTTAACCACAGTAAAAAGAAACTTTTATCTCCTGTAGCCCCAGAGAAAAGATCTCTAAAAGCTACACCAAAGACTAATCCTGTGGGTGGATATATTGCCATGCAAGTCAGATTCCCAAGCTTACAGTCTTTTCTGCTAAAGTTAGAACATTGATTAAGAAGTGGGGACCTGAACACTGATATGGTAGCATATGGGGACACCGATAAGGCGAAGGAGCCTGTTCTCGGAAGACCACTGATTGAAATCACCCTTCCTCTAAGATCTAATGAGGTTCTGTTCTTCCCTGAAGAAGCAGTAAGAGCCTCATCTAAAACCTAGCCTTTTATACCCCAGCTAGGGTCATAAACTTTTCAAAAGTTTGTTTTAAAACAAATTTCTTTATGGTTTATTTTCAGTGAATAAATTTTTGTATAGCTAGTCTGAGTCTCTTTACCTTGGCTCATATAACATTTCTCAGGCAAAAAGTAGTGGCCAGTGGAAAAAGTTTAAGAAGTCCCAAACTGGTGGGGAACACCAGTCAGGAAACAGTCAGTTGAGGCCAGGATTCTGAACCTGGCCTGAGACTATAAACAAGGGCCCCAGGAGAGTATCTTCCAGATGGAGAGAGCAGTGGTCCGTGGTGCCTGAGCCGTAAGGTCAGCACCTGGCCATGGGGTCTGGGCCAAATAGCCAGTACTAGGGGACAGAAGCTGCTCCTGGTGCCTAGGCCTGAGGGCCAGCACAGAAGCCACAAGGCCTGATCCTGAGCCAGAGGGCTAGCACCAGGGCCGAGGGTAACAGGACCAAACAGTGAAGCAGAAAAACATTAGGGACACAGCAACAGAGGCACACACAGAGACAGAAACAGAGGTAACAGGCCAAAATGGTGAAACAGGGAAATAGAGTTAGGGACATAGATAAATAGAGAAACGAAGAGTAAAGAGGCCCTGAAGAGAATAGCCCTGAACATAAAGGACCTAAGAAAAGAGGTCCTAAAAAAGAGAGGTTCTGAAAGGTGCTACCCTGAACAAAGAAAGAGAGAAGCCCTGAAAAAGAGAGGAGCCTGCGGGAGAACCTGTCCTGTCCCAGATTGCAGAATTAGAGGCAGAGGTCTAGCAGTCTCTTTTGAAAGTGCTCCAGCTAATTCTTAGGTACCCTTCATTTTTAGACCTACTGATGCTGGAGTCAGAAGTCCCTGGAGAGAGGTTCCAGCAGTAAGCAGCCAGGTGGAGTAAAAAGTCGCAGAGGATTAAAAAGTAACCTCCAGGAACCTCTAGTCTGCTTCTTTCATCCCTCAACATGTCAGAGGGAACTTTTGTAGGCCCTGGACACAAGCGGGAGTCCCTAACAGATTGTGAGTAATGTTGGGGGACCCAGGTAGGCCCCCTGCCTCTGCTGTCATGGCTACCCCCTGACCCCCCAAGAACTTTTAGAGACCTGGAATTCTCAGGGGGGTCCCTGGAGTCTGGGGCCTTGGGACGTCCCTGAGGGGGAAACCACCATCCCGCTCCTCTTCCTTTATTGATAAGCCTTTACACCAAACTAAAGTAGATTCTCACCAGGTGCTTTCTGTTTAGTCTAATGATCTGCCTTCCGACCGCTACTGCTTCTAACAGACTCCAGAGAGTACAGTTCCAAGTGGGACCTAGAAGGAAGTACCATTTAGTTTTCTTAATGCATAATTTTCTTTTCTAATTTACATAGACCAAATCAAGAGCACATGCATGGAAGCTCATAATATTTTTAGTACAAAAATGACTTTTGCACCAAAATAGTTATCCAAAGACTTTGGGAGAAGAGAATGCTTAACTGGAATTATCAGGTAAGCAATATCCCAATACTTTTTAACTCTGTTCCTCAATAGAACCCAGAGGACACTCTCTTCATCAAGGTTTTCAAAGATACATGGATTTAGAGGACCATGGGTATCCCTGAAGATCTCTGCAATAGCCCTTTCTGTGGCTAAGGGATGACATATGCAATAATGCCTCCAAATAGAGGGTCCCTGAACTGGAATGACAGTATTCTGGTGATAGTATCATGAAAGCAGTTTACATCATTATCATAATAGTCAAGTGAAAAGGCTATAACCAAAATAACTGATCCACAGAGATGACTGAGTTTTGATCAATGTATCCCTGAGGGGCTGGACAGATAGTACAGCATGTAAGGCATTTCTCTTGCACGCAGCCAACCCAGCTTCAGCTCCAGCATTTCATATAATTCCCCAATCACTGCCAAGAATAATTCCTGAGTACAGAACCAGGAGAAACCTCTGAACATCACCAGATTCCTGGAGGTTACTTTTTAATCCTCTGATAAGTATAGCCAAAAAAAAAAAAAAAAAGACATCCCTAAGAGAAATACCAAATCCTACATGACCCTGGAAGGAATGTGCAGGCTCAAGTTTGGGGATGGACCAAGTGGTTACATTTCCCTGCCAACTGACCAAGAAGAACTGAAGTAATGACTTTCATCACAATCACATGGGGCAGAGCTGCTACTGGCTCTCACTGTGCCCAGCCGCTCATGAGGTGCATGGGAGGGATGGCAGGTTCTAGTCCTGGCCCGCCACCCCAGCAGAGCCTCACAACAAGCCAGACGACCCCCACTCCATGAGGACCTCCATTTTCCACATCCGACTTCCCCCTCGTCAGAACTCCACCCAGCAGACCAGCCTATCATAGCCCAGCTCATCAATAAATGCTGGATTTTGAGATGGCTACAAGAGTATGCTACCCGCACGGCAGAGCCTGGCAGCTACCCATGTTATATTTGATATTCCAGATATCAGTAACAATTATAGACCTCATTCCTATGACCTGATGGAATGGTTTGAGGCTCTTTATGTTCCTGGAGCAAGCAGGTGCCCTTGGGCTCTACTTGCATGAGACAGGTCATATGGAGATATTACTGGTGCCCGCTTGAGCAAATCGATGATGAACGGGAAGACAGTGATACAGTGATACAGTGATAAATCTCCACAGCCACCCCCACCCAGTAATTACCCCCAAAACTGCAGTAGTAAACACTCGGGAAGGGAATCTGTTAGGGCTTAAAAATAACTATATTGGAGGGAGATTGTGGCTCCCCCTCATGGAGGTCCCAAGGCCCCAGGCTCAAGGGCCTTGAATCCTATGGACTCCTATGGATTCCATAGCCTTAACATTACTTGGGGGTCAGGGGATAACTATGGCAGCAGATGCTGGGGTCTAGCTGGGTGAGCAGTACTCACTGTCCGTTAAGGCAGTAGGCCTGTGTTCAGGCCTACGCTGTTCCCACTGACCTGTCGGAGGAATAAGGAGCAAGGCTAGAGGTTCCTGAAGGTTATTCTTCAATGGTGCTTTGTTTCATCTCTTGTTTGTTCTCTGCAGGAACCTCTCCTGGGCCTCTGTCTCTCTTCTAGTGGTTTCTCCTGCAGGCTGCTCTCTCTTTGGGGGATCTGTGCTGGCTCCTCTTATCAGGGCCTCTCACTTCCGGAAGCCTATGTTCAAGGCTTCATGCTTCCAGTCCTCTCCCAGGATCTCTCCTTTCAGGACCTATTCCTTAGGGCCTTTCACCTCAGGGCCTTTCTCTGCAGGGTTTGTTTTCTCTGGATTCCTCCCTATGTTCCTATTTCCCTAGTTACCTTGTTTTATCTTTTACTACCATGTCTTGTTTCACTAAATTCCTATCTAAGTCTCTGAGTTCCTCTGTGATGCCGTACTGCCAGTGGTCCTAATACTCAGAAGCCCTAAAGCTCTGTAGCCCTGGAGCTTTGATGACAGCCCCTCGGGCTCAGGCACCAGGGGCTCCATGGCTTAGGTGCTGGCCAGGCACCAGAGGCCGCTGCTGCTCTCTCATACTGGAAGCCCCCCAAGGATGCTCTGGGTGGGAGGGGTTGCTATGTCTCGGCCAGGTTCAGAACCCTGGCCCCAGCTGTCTTAACAGACCTTGGCAGGTACTATGCCTGTAAGAAACCACAGGGATCCATCTAGATTTTCATAGAATTGATGAATATGGCTCTAAAGTATCACTCCACCGGAAAACAGTTTTTTCTATGATTTTAGAGTAGGGCCTATGGAGATCTTATGACTTAAAACTATGGAGATCAGTGCTTAAATCTCTCAATCAATCCAGAAATAATGCCATCATTATTTTCCTGGTCCTGAAATACTGGGAACCAGTATTTGACAGTTGAAACAGATATACTCAGTAACTAAGATCTCTTTCTGCTCAATAATCCTCTGACCTTGCATAAAATAAGGGTGTCAGATAGTAAAAAGGTCAGGCATAATAATTTTTTTAAGTATTTTATTATACCACCGTGAGATATACAAATAAAAAGATATACAATTAAAAAGTTCATATTTGGTTTTTGGTCATACAGTGTTCCAGCACCCGTCCCTCCACCAGTGCCCATCTCCCACCACCAACGTCCCCGGTTCCCTCCCCCTTCCCCAGCCCCCTCCATGGCAGGTTCTTTATTTCTTTCCCTTTCTCTCTCTTTCTCTTTTCCTTCCCTCCAGACTATGGATTACAGAACATACATTAAAGGGTTGTCATGTGTATCTTTTGCCTCTATTTAATGCTCAGTTCTAGGTTGGCATTAGTTCCTCGACAATTATTAGCACACTGTTCCATTTTCTGTCTTACCTAATCTCTGACTCCCACACGTTTGTGATAATTTCCACTTTTGACAAGACCTCCTGATATATGTTTCACTTGACCTTGGATATTGGTATCATAATATGTATATATATATATTTAAGGCATAATAATTTTTAAGAACTACCTTTTACCTTTGAAAATAATAAAGCAACACTTCACTCGTGCAGAGATCACAGACACCAGACACTGCAGTCACCAACAACAACTTAAAGTACGAGGATGATTATTCCAATCCAACTTGCGTGTTAAAGAAAATAAGATGGATTTTGTAGAATAAAAATACTGTGATTTTATTGTTGGATTTAATCAACAAATTCCTTATCATGTCATAACAGCTACTGATTAGGGAAATCTTTACTCTCTGTTCATGTTAACAAAGACCACTTGAATGTTTCTCTCCCAGATGGTACCATCTAAGTTGTCCCATTGGAGTTTTAACATGCTTTCATAACCTAGTCCACACGGAACCTGATTGCCTTTTCACCCCATAAATAAATCACAACACATACCTTTAGGTATTAGAACAAAACTAAAATGAGACTATTCCACATTACTTGAGATTGTGTCACCCCTTAAAGCCATGGTTGGATATAATGTCATACTTCAATCTTAGCAGAAGTGGAATATATGAAACCAGGCCTGATGCATTGCACAGTCAGAGAAAGGTAGCATGAGCTAGTGATTAATCTTCCCAAAGTTCCTATTCCTACATTAAACCTCCCATCAAACTTCACCTGTTGCTTAATTAAACATGTTCCTATGATCAGTTAACTGAAGAAGAAAATATCAGGCTTGACTTAAGGTCCTATATAATGGTTGTTCATTAAGAAGGAGATCTGTCAAATTTACACTAGTTCATGGATAGCAACCAATGGCTTTGTTATGGGTCACATAAAAGCTCACCAAATAGTAACCTAAAAATAAAGAGTCGAATAGTCAAGTGCGTAAAGTGGCCCACTCTATAGAGCTCTACCAACCTCTTTATCTACACTTCTTCACTTTCAAGAGACTCATGAACAAAGTGTATCTGACAATAGGCATGAAAGTCCACAGGGACTTGACAACATGGATTTCTATTCACCAAAACCAACCTGAGTGTTCAGCCTAACCACAAAGAGATCAGTCCTGAGGGTACCAATCAGCCATATGCCAGCAGGTTGACTGCACGTACCCTCCATCATGGAAGAGTTTATTACTGAACTATACGTAGATACTGCATAATTTTTCAAATTGAACCACTGATCATAATATCTGTATGTTTTGTATCTGTGCCTTTTCACAGAGCATCATACTTGCAGCAGAAAATAGAAAGGCAAGTCACCCTACTGTACATGTATTTTTGAAATAATTATTGCAATTCAAAGTATCTTAAATCTTATGAATGAATCTTATGCAACAAGATATTAAGACAGTATTCAAATGGGAAACTTGTATCTTTAAAGAGGACAATTTTGTTTCTCCTGAGTTTTGTTACAAAGTATTGAATAATATTGTGAAAATAAATGATTTAAATATAAATAAGATTTTGTAGATCTGTAAAACTCAATGAGGTTATTACTATCATAATCCCCATTTTATGGATGAATCAACACCAGTCAATGTCAAAAAATTAAATAACTTAGAATAAATTCCTAGAAACAATTAACACTGAATGACAAAATTTAAGAAAATTTAAATAGGCCAACAATGAGAAAAAAGATTCAACAAAAATTTCTACTGCCAAAACAGCAAAAACAGTCAGACAGCTTCACTGGTAAATTCTACCATACAGTTAAAGAATTAATACTAAATCTTCAAATCCCTTCCAAATTTTGACAAGTAAGAAACTTTCAAACTAATTTTATAAAGTCAGAATACCACAATGCCAAAGCCAGATTAAAACAAAGAGGAGGGAAATGATGGCCAATATACCTGATGAATATTGATGCAAAATCCTCGACAGAACACTAGCAAAAAGGAGGCAAAGGAGTCATAACACAAAACAGTACCTTGAGAACTGAAAAATACAGCTCTGAAATCCAGGAGCACCACCACAGGAGCACCGTGATCCCAGGGTTGGAAGAGCATTGTGTTCTTGGAACCTTGCTTGAATCACCCAGGTCAGATGTTTTAGTATAGTAAATTACAAGCATCATATAGGGACCAAAATGTTAGTTCATGGGTTAAGGTACTTTCCTTGTATGCAGCGGGCCCTAATTAGATCTCCAAGGATAATATAGGAGCCAAAAAGTTAGTTCAGGGATTAAGGCACATTCTTGTAGGCACTGAGCCCTAATTATATCCCCAGCACTACATATAAACCCCTGAACAGCAGCAGTTTCTGAGCACTGCTTCATAAGGCCCAATACCTCCTTACACATAAAGTGAAAGAACAGTGTACAATGGTCGGATAGAATGAATCTGTGTGAGCAAAAATGGCTCAGCACACAAAAGTCAATAAATTTTTATATTAATGAAATGAAAGTATAAATCATATGAAATTTAAGTAGCTGCAAAAAGCACTTAAAAATGCCAATACCTTTTCATATAAAACTCCTCAGCAATTTTTACATAGATGTCTACCCTACCATTATGAAAGTTAAATATGATAAGTTCAGAAATAATATACTACACAAATAAAAAGTTAAAAGGCTTTTTCATTGATCAGGAACAAAACAAGGACAAAGAACACTTATCAACCCTATGCAAAATAATACTAAAAACTTCTACCCGCAGCAATTAGTCAAGAAAAAGAAATAAAAGGTATACAAACTAGAAAACAAGTAAAACTGGAGCTGGAGCAGTAGTACAGCGAGTAAGGTGTTTGCCTCGCATGTGACCTACATGGGTTCATTCCCAGACATCCCATATGGTCCCCCAAGCATCGTCAGTAGTAATTCCTGAGTGCAGAGCAGGGAGTAACCCCTGAGCATCGCTGGGTGTGACCCCACAAAAAAGTAAAGTCATCTCTACCTGTCAAAGACATGATTTTTAAATATAAATAACTCAATGATCAGTCAATTTCCACCTCTCCTCCCCCCAAAAAATACATTAAACCTAATTTCAGTGAAGCCTTCACTTGTATCACTTGTCTTCCCATTGATCATCGATTTGCTTGAGCGGGCACCAGTAACATCTCCATATGTCCTGTCAGTGAAGTCTTATGATACAAAAAAAAAAAAAAATCCAAGACACAAACATTTCAAAATACAAGCCAGAGAGACTACACATAATGTGTTTGCCTTCCACACAACTAACCTGCGTTCAGTTCTCAGCACTGCATATGATTTCTAAGCCCCACCAGGAGTAATCTCTGGGGACACAGACAGGGCCAAGAGAAAACCGTAAGCACCACCAGATACAGCCCCAAAAAACAAACCCCCAAATTTCAAAAGCCAAGAAGGAATTATTTCCATGTCCTAGTGATCTAAAATTAAATTATCAGAAAGTGAAACTGAGAAGAATTCTATTTACAGTATCATAAAATTTAACCTAATAGTTGAAAGACTACTAGGTTAAATTCCATTTAAAACTATGACTTTACTCAAAGGAACTGAAAGAGACCAAAATAAGTGGAAAGATATGTATTGGAAAAACTAATATTGTCAAGTTCCCATATTACCCAAAGTGATCTACAATATCACTGCAATTCCTATTAAAATAAAGGCAGAACGCTGTACTACAGAACTGTTCTAAGACTTATATAAGGTGGCTGGAAGTGCCCTATGGAATAGAAAACGTTATCAAAATATATTACAAGAATGATTTTTCTCCAGTGTTAATGTTTAAAAATAACTATCGGAGGGGGATTGTGTCTCCCCCTTCATGGAGGTCTCAAAGACCCAGGGTCAAGGGACCTCCTGTGGATTCTGGAAGCCTTAATATTACTTGAGGGTCAGGGAATAACCAAGGTAACAGATGCTGGGGCCTAGCTGGGTCCCCAGCAGTACTTACTGTCTGTTGGGCCCCCACACACACCTGTGTCAGAGCCGATACTTTTATTTTCTATTAGCTTGTACTTTCTCTGTAGGATATTCTCCTAAAACATCCTTTAAAAGCCGGCACTACTTTTATTTTCTATCACTTTTACTTTCTCTTTAGGATATTCTCTTCATCCTATTTTCATTGAAGCTTTTCCCTTTCTTTCTGTCCTCAGTCTAGGATTGATACCAAGATGCTGATATTCATTATTTCTAATAACTCATTAAAAGCATTTTATTTCCTAAATGTAGTGCTCCTGAAGGACTCATGAAAAGGCTAGTCCAGTGCTCCTGTAAACCCTCCAATCTCCTGATAATCGATTCATTGCTGAGACCACTGCTCCTATGGTAGAAACCATTCTTCAAACCTCAGTCCTGTCCCGTCCTTCAATAGTGAACAAAAACTCTCACGGCTTATGGACTTCATATGGCTATAGTCAATCATGTCATTGTTCAACAATTGGACATTTGGTATGGACTATGTGCTGGTTTCAAGGACTGGTAGAAAGATGTATTTTTATTTCTCCATTGTATCACCCAACAAACTCTGTTCTGGGTCTAGGGATTCATTGACATATTGTATTATAGGTTTTTTCTTTGTATTTCCCCCCAAGATAGAACGGGTCCACTTGTATTTAGGACTAGAGTAGGTATTGTTTGTTTACTTTATGTTAATATTTTCTCTCCTAAGCATCTGTTATATTCCCTAACCTAAATCCTCTATTGCCTATAAAATTAATTTAACTTCCTAAAATCCAAAATCAAAGGGTCTCATTGTGGGACTAGATGGACCCAGTACAAACTGAAAGAAAGCTACCCTGGCTTCAACATGAAATGGATATTAATGAAGATATTAATCAAAATACATTATCATATGCTCAAGGAAAAAATTGATTTTTGGGCTCAAGGAATATGGTTTAGGTTATTTAACAAGATGTCCTACCTGTATTTCATTCATAAAAAATTGAAACATAAAAGGGAGAAATGTTGGGTCCCTTTAAGAGATTCAAAAGATTCCTTAAAGGAATGGCTTATACTTCTTAAAGGGATGGCCGATATCCAAATTATGGGGACATAAAAGAGTTGGAAAAAGCAGTTGAGTGGTCAGTTGAGACTGAGTTCTCAGCCTGGCTGGCAGGAGTGAGTTGGAGAAACGGAGAGCCTGACAGGATAGAGAGTAGAGAAGAGAGAAGGGTTGGCTGAGCCTGCCTAAGGCAGAGCAAGGAAATAGTTGAAAGAAGGCTTAAAAGGGAGTTCAAAGCCTCTGGACTGGTTCTGTACCTGATACTGTCAGTCAGCAACACAGCTGTAAACTGACATTCCAGTTCTTGAACTATAATATCCAATTAATACCTTTATTATGGACTACAAAGTATAAACTTTTGGGGACAATCAGGCAATATTTTTCAATGTCAAAAACAATTTAATATCTGTGATTTTGTATTATAGGAACTATAGCAGAAATACGCAGAAAAGAATATTCTAGCATTTTCCAATTAAAAACTAGGCAGCTTATAAACATTCATCAATAATATAATAGTTAAAATGTATATAGCATATGCATACAAATAAATACTATGGACCTATCACAAACAAGAGATTGTATAAAGTAGCAATAAGTTATTCATACTAAACTGAAAAAAAAATCAACTTACTGAATAACTATATATCAATTATATATTCAAATAGATAAGTATTATCCATATCTGTGTGCTTTATCAGTAAATATTCACATCACAGATATTATAAACAACACGGAAACTAGAATGCAGAGGGATAATGCAATGGATAACGCACTTGCCTTGCAGACGGTGACCCAAGTTGAATCCCTAGCATACCAAATGGTCATCCTGAGCACTGCCAAGAGGGAAGCCTGAGTGCAGAGGCAGGAGTAACGCTTGAGCATTGCCGGGTGTGGTCCAAAGAACAAAACAAACAAAATAAAGGAAATACATGCAACTGACAGAAGAGATTTCCTTTTCTAGTATGAAAACAGTATGTGTATAAAACATTGTCCTGAGGCCGGAGCGATAGCCCAGCTGGTAGGACGTTTCCCTTGCACGAGGCTGGCCTGTGCCGGATCGGGTTCGATCCCGGAATCCCATATGGTCCCCCAAGCACAGCCAGGAGTAATTCCTGAGTGCAGAGCCAGGAGAAACCCCTGAGCATTGCCGGGTGTGACCCAAAAAGCTAGCTAGCTAGCTAGCTAGATAGATAGATAGATAGATAGATAGATAGATAGATAGATAGATAGATAGATAGATAGATAGAGATATAGAGATATAATTAGATAGATGTAGATAGATGAAGATAGGTATGATAGATGATAGATAGATAGATAGATAGATAGATAGATAGATAGATAGATAGATAGATAGATAGATAGATAGATAGATAGATAGATAGATAGATAATGAGACATTGTCCTTCCCCCTGCATTACGTGGGATCTGTTCCTGGCTTGGTGCTCAGGATTCACTCCCAGCAATGCTTGAGGAATGATGAGTATCACAGAACAGAGCCCAGGAATGCACACAGAAATGCAAGCGTTCTATTAATGAGCCACATCACTAGCCCTTAAAGCTATTTTTTATAACGAGAAAGTCATCACTACATCAAAATCTGACTTCCTTTTAAGGTACATTTAACTTAAACATATGTGCAATAAAACTAATGGGGGGAAAATGCATGCACATTTTAAATATGAAACAAGCAGTGTTCTATTTAAAACACTTCCATTCTCAGTATATTCTCAGTTCTAGGCAGAATATTACTGCAAAAAAACTTCCTCACCAATTTTCAAGGTAATGTTCGTTTTTTCCTATCAAGTTTTATAATTAGACTATTAAACATGAGGATTTATTTGCACCCGTGTTACTTTTCCCCATAAACATTAAGGAGAAATTAAACTCAGCAAAGGTTGTTTCAGAAAATATTACAAGTAACTTCTGATAACAATTAAAACTGAAACTCAAGTAGCGAGAAAGGTCAGAAATTAGTAGAAATTATAATTTAAAACTAGGAAATGTATTAAGTGACTAACAAAAGATTAAGCTTCTGGAACCTTCCTAGAATATAAAAAACAAAATGATGAGCCCCATGAGTGAGAAGTTTTATCCATTTCATCTCCTATTTCCATTTCTTACTCTTTGTCTCACATTCAGTTGGTCATTGTTCTGCTGAGGATCGTAAGCAGCCTAACAACTCTTCTTGGGGAAGACACAGGCAAATTTAATTTCATTAGCCTTTAGGAATAGCTCAATGCCATATTACTCTCCTGCCACCAATGTTTCTCACAGAAGTGCTTAACTTGTAGAAGGAAATACCAAATCTTCTCAGATAATAAACCTGGAGTCTTAAAAAGAAATCACAGGCACACATTTCCCCCTTCACCCCTATCAGCATGCCTTGAGTCAAGTTGCAGCCTCCAAATCAAACATTTCTTCCCCCTCCCCCCAGTCTTCGGCTCCCCATTAAATCCACCCACTGAACCACAGCCTGATGAAGTTTTTCTTTAATCACAACCCTAGTCATTTTAACACTTGATGAATTCCCATCAAAAACATGGTGATCAATCTTCTTTTTTCTCCTTGACAAACCTGAGCGCTATAATATATTCATAGCTGATTAAGAATTCAAAGCTGAATTCAGGGAGTCCTGACAGGATGATCAATCCCCAAAACATGGACCAGGATTGCTAGAGCATGCAAGTAGAACTGGAAAGATATTCCTTCCCCTCTTCTCTCCCAAATTATAATACATTCACTTATTTTGTGTGTGTGTGTGTGTGTGTGTGTGCGTGTGTGTGTGTTTTCTGACTAGTACTCTTTTTCCAATCAAGGAAAGTCATGCTCCCTGAACCACAGAGATCTAAAAAGCGCACCAGTTCCACACACTGATTTCTCTGGGATACCTGCGAGTCCCTCTACCAAAGGGACTTTCACATCGCTATGTCTAGCTAGTCACTACTACTCAATGGTCTGTCTTAATGCATCCAGGCAGCCTTCTCTCCAGCGATACTTCTCAAGGCTTCAGCTGGAGCTCAGCACCTTCCCTCTGGGTTACTCCATGCACACTTCCAGATTCACACTGTATGACAACAGCCTCTCTCTCCAAAAAGCAGGGGACCTGATGGAAGTTGTCATTAGGTCTTTAGCTAAGGGAAGGTGGTAAGAATGGTTTTCTAAAAAGCAATAGATGATTCCTTTAAATAAAATACATTTATTGAATCTAACTAACAAGCAAATAAAAGAAACATGTCTGGGAACACTGCAATAAACAAACGTGTGGCATACTTTTCAAGAGTAAAAGATATCTTCAAACTCAGAGGAAAATCCTATAAAAAAAATACTGCCCAACTATCTACTTTTACTTACTATTCCACAGACAGATTTCAAATGTCTGTATTTGGCAAACAATTAATTCCAAAAATTTAGTTGGGCTTTTCACTCTCACCTCTTTTATTCAATATAGTACTGGAAGTACTTGCCATAGCAATCAGAGAAGAAATGGACATCAAGGGCATCCAGATAGGCAATGAAGAAGTCAAGCTATCACTGTTTGTAGATGACATGATATTATACCTAGAGAACCCTAAACTCTCTACCAAAAGATGCCTAGAAACAATAGATGCATATAGTAGAGTGGCAGGATACAAAATCAACACCCAAAAGTTGGTGGCTTTCCTATATACAAATAACGAAAGAGAAGAAAGGAATATGAAGGAAACAATTCCATTCACAACTGTGCCACAGAAAATCAAATACCTAGGAATCAACTTAATCAAGTGTGTAAAGGACCTGTACAAAGAGAAACTACAAGACACTGCTCCAAGAGATAAAAGAGGACACAAGGAAATGGAAACATATTCCCTGCACATGGATGGGGAGAATCAACATTGTCAAAATGGTAATACTCCCTAGAGCTCTATACAGATTCAATGCAGTCCCTATAAGGATACCCATTACATTCTTCAAAGAAATTGACTAAAGGCTCCTGAAAGTTGTATGGAACGATAAACCCCCAAGGATAGCTAAAGCAATCCTCGGGAAAAAGAAGATGGGAGGCATCACCTTTCCCAACTTCAAACTGTACTACAAGGCAGCAGTAATTAAAACAGCATGGTATTGGAATAAAAACAGACCCGTGGACCTATGGAATAGAATTGAGTATCCTGACACCCAACCTCAAACACATGATCATTTAATCTTTTATAAAGGTGCAAAAAGTCCAACATGGAGTAAGGAAAGCCTCTTCAACAAGTGGTGTTGGGGAAACTGGGCAGCGACATGTAAAAAAATGAATTTGGACCTGTGTCTAACACCATGCACAAAAATCAGATCAAAATGGATTAAAGATCTCAATATCAGACTTGAATCCATAAAGTACATTGAAGAAAATATAGGAAAAACTCTCCACAACATTGAAGCTAAAGGCATCTTCAAAGGTGAAACATCACTAACAAAGCAACTAGAAGAAAAGATAAACATATGGGACTACATGAGACTAAAAAGCTTCTGCACCTCAAAAGAAACAGTGACTAAGATACAAAAGCAGTCCACAGAATGGGAAAGAATATTCACCCAATACCCATCTGATATGGGGTTAATATCCAGGATATAACAGGCACTGGTAGAACTTTACAAGAAGAAAACAAACAACCCCATCAAAAAAATGGGGAGAAGAAATGAACAGAAACTTCAGCAAGGAAGAAATTCGAAATGGTCAAAAAAACATATGAAAAAATGCTCATCATCACTAATCATCAGAGAGATGCAAATCAAAACAACAATGAGATATCATTTTACACCAGAGACTGGCACATATTCAAAAGAGCAAGAACAAGTGCTGGCATGGATGTGGTGGAAAAGGGGACACTCATCCATTGTTGGTGGGAATGCCGACTGGTACAGCCTTTCCAGAAAACAATATGGACATTCCTCCAAAGACTAGAAATTGAACTCCCATTTGACCCAGCCATACTACTCCTGGGAATCTACTCTGGGAAGCCAAAAATACGCAGCGGAAACACCATCCCTACTTTTATGTTCATAGCAGCATTATTCACAATAGCCAGAATCTGGAAGCAACCAGAGTGCCCGAAAATCGATGACTGGATAAAGAAGCTTTGGTACATCTACACAATGGAATACTATGCAGCTGTTAGGAAAAATGAAGTTATAAAATTTGCCTATATATGGATGGACATGAAGATTATGTTGAGCGAAATTAGCCAGAAGGAGAGAGACAGATACAGAATGACTGCATTTATCTGCATAACATAAATATATATGTACATAGTATGATACCAATATCCAAGGTCAAGTGAAACATTTCAGGAGGTCTTGTCAAAGGTGGAAATTATCACAAACGTGTGGGAGTCAGAGGCTAGGTAAGACAGAAAATGGAACAGTGTGCTAACAATTGTCGAGGGTACTAATGCCAACCTAGAACTGAGCATTAAATAGAGGCAAAGAGATACACATGACAACCCTTTAATGTATGTTCTGTAATCCATAGTCTGGAAGGGAAGGAAA
>JAJIBD010033713.1:0-51592 GCA_021461705.1 Cryptotis parvus | reverse complement strand
TATTTTGCATTCATGTACTTTGTTTTCTCTGCAGAACTGTAAGGCTAATACTAGAACCAAACTTTACAGCATCATTTGAGGAATGAAATAAATTAGTATTTGTTCCTACAAAGTGGCTGGCTTATAGTAAGTTCAATACAACTGCTGGTTGTTTGGTTCCACGGGGTCTTCTCTTGTAGAAAGAGAGACTGTGCATTATTCTCCATTCCTGTGTATTAGCTTGGGAAGCAAATCTCCTGTGTTCAAGTCCTGGCTATGCTATTCATAAGGCAGTTCATATGAAACAAGCTACATCACCTGAATCAAGGATTCAGACAGGTGATGTATTACCTTTCTAAGTTGCTTGGATAGTTAAATACAAAACATGGACCCAATGTCTGATGAAGCATCCATGATATGCCTGTCAGTGTTCAAGGTCTGAGAAGTTAATTTGAGATGGAGTTGAGAGCAAGGAGAAACAAACAAACAAATAAAATAAATAACTGTTCATTTAAAAAAGATCTGTACAGCATGTAGGAGGTTTGTCTAGCATGAAGCCAACAGCGGTTTGATCACTGGCATCCCATATAGTGATATATGTATAATGATATACTCTGAGCTCATCAGGGTAATTCCTGAACACAGAGCCAGGAGTAAGCCCTGAACACTGCCAGGTGTGCCTCAACAACAACAAAGCCCATATACAAAGAGTATCATTGCAGAGACTTAGAATTTTATTTGTTTTCGTAGGGGGTGGCACACCTGGCAGTGATAAGGGGCAACCCCCTGGTGATTCCCAGACTGACCATGTAGTGTCGGGGATCAAACCCAGGGCTCTAATAAGCAAAGGGTTATGCATGAGGACTTTGAGCCCTCTCCCTGGACTGGATCTTTTCCCCATTAAAAACATGCCTAGCTCCCAATCTATAGGATTCTAGAGGTCCCATCTCGCACGGCAGGTCAAGTGCTCCAAATTCATGCTCTAGATTAGAGGCGCCCATTCATGTACTGGAT
Source organism: Cryptotis parvus (assembly GCA_021461705.1). Classification (NCBI taxonomy): domain Eukaryota; kingdom Metazoa; phylum Chordata; class Mammalia; order Eulipotyphla; family Soricidae; genus Cryptotis; species Cryptotis parvus. The sequence goes on along the minus strand of JAJIBD010033713.1, from coordinate 50,599 downwards.
CTCAGATCTCTAATGTTACTGTTTATTGGGTGACATGCCTAGCTAGTTTGGCAGCTTTGCTATTTTACCCACTCTCAGCTTAATCTATTTACATGTTTTTAAGCCAGGGTTCATACTAATGAGATCTTTCTTCTATGTAAACACAGATGGAGGGTGTGGCAGTTACAGACCTTGACTCTGAAGGAGTAACTTCTGACTTATTATTATACATCTACTAAGACTTATATGTTATCTAGATTGGGCACAACTCCTCTTTGTACCCATTGAACCCAGCGTGGGACACTTAGACTTTACGAGGACACTACCACCCTGGCTATGTTGAGACTAACCTTTAAGATTATAGGAAGGATCATACTAGTTTGCCCTCAAGCAGGCGAGGTGTGACCCTTTCCTATACAGAGAACAAAATACTCAGAATCACCCTGGTGCAAATAATAAATAAGAAGGACCTTGTGCGTACCATCTAGATTACATGAAGTCCATGAAATTAAGATATATTACTTTATACTAGCTCCCTCTCTCTCTCTCTCCAGTGCTGTACATAGGAGATAATCGCAGGAGAAGGGATTAGTCCTTGGCATAATCCTTTGTTTATACCTGTAATAGTGTGTGGCACCCTTAAACACTCTTAAACACCCTTAAATACCCTTAAACACTCTTCTACTATCTAGAAGCTGTTTAGGGTTCTTTGTTTTATTATTTTTTCTTTTTTTAATTTTTTATTATACCACAGTAAAACATACAGTTACAAAGGTGTTCATAATTGGTTCTTGGTAATACAGTATTCCAGCACCCATCCCTCCACCAGTGCCCCCATCACCACCACCACTATACCCAAACCCCCTCCTGCCCACCTCCAGGCTGCCTCAGTAGCAGGTACTCCCTTTTTCTCTCTCTCTCTGTCTCTCTCTCTCTTGTCTCTGCATCTCTCTCCCTGTTTAGGGTTCTTTGTTGACAGGACCCTCCCTGAAGTTAGGATTACTTTTGTGTATATAAGGGGACTGACTTGAGTTCTATCCCTTTTTGGGTAGGACTCCTCTCTGGTGGGATCCATTTTGGTGGGAATCTCTCTCTGGTGGGAGACTTGGGTTCTTGTGTATGTGTATGGTCTAAGTTCTGACCAGAGCTAGAGGTCTTTTGTTATATTGGATTGCGGTGCTAGAGCTTTCTGTGCTATTAAAAGGCTTTTTTGGAACTGCACAGGATTCGTGTTTTTCTTCCTTTCCCTAGCTCCCTCCCTTTCTCTCTCTCTCTCCTCTCTCTCTCTCTCTCTCTCTCTTTTTTGCTTTTTGGATCACATCGGCGATGTTCAGGGGGTTACACCTGGCTCTGCACTCAGGAATTACTCCTGGCGGTGCTCAGGGGACCATATGGGATGCTGGGGATCAAACTCTGGTCAACCACATGCTAGGCAAGTGCCCTACCTGCTGGACTATCACTTGGCCCCGAACTCATGAGTTTTCATCAGTTCCCCAGCAGCCCCAGAGGTAGAAGAGAACGTCTGTCCTGAAGCTGTTGGGGGACCCAGCGGCTCCCTGACAACTGTTGACCAAGAGTCTCTAGCTCACACTTCAGATCAGAGTCCCTGAGCTCCCACAGACATACTGATATACTCGGATGTATTTATATTGAGCCCTGTACCCCAAATTACCTGGCTGATAAAGACAAAGAAAGGAGCTGTGCTGGAGAGGACTCAAACCTCATCCAGGGTCTGAAGAGAGTGCAACGGGTAGGGTGTTTGCCTTGCATGCAGTCAACCAGGGTTCAAAACCTGGCACCCTACATGGTCCTTCCCGGCCCCACCAGGACTGATCCCTGAGCACCGAGCCAGAAGTAAGCCCCATGCACTGTCAGGTGTGGCCCCCTCAGAAAAAAAAACCAAAAACCCTTATTCAAAGTATGTGGAAACTTTGGCCCACCGCAGTCATGTGGGAATGGTAGTCCCCCTACTCCTTAACAAAAGTATGATGATGATGACAATGATGATGATGGTGATGATTTCCTAGTGCTTGGGGAGTCACTCCCAGTGGTACTTGGTGGTAAACCTGGGTCTTCTGCATACAAAGCATGCTCCTTGGCTGTGCATTCTTTAGACATCTGCAAAGCAGCATCCGTCCTTCATATGCAGGTCAGCATACAAGCAGTCATAACCAAAATGGCTGACCAGTGATCTTCAACCTTCCTACAATTACTTCCAGCCCTCTGAGGCCTCACCCTCCCTCTCAGAAACCAAGCCAGACTCTTATGTAATGCCTTCCAATTGTGGTGGGGGTGGACACAACAAAAATATTTTAGTACTGTACATATTGAGGGAGATCTATCTATAAGCTAACTGGGGTCCAGGTCTCACAAGTTTGAGATTTCTGTTTTTAGTCACCTACAGGATATTGCAGATTAGAGCCTGCCAAGGTTCAGGCTGGGTCACCTAGACAATTCTAAGACCATGGTAAGCATTCTAGGGCATAAAAAGATTCAACTCCCCATCATTGTAGATGGAAGGAGGATGGTGATGAGAGGGTTGTCAATTTATAAGCAGACTGTCCTTATCCTGTATTGGTCTTAATGCTAAACATGCTACATTATTTCAGAAAAGTGAACCCAGGAGCAAGAAGAAGAAAAACAGATGTGGACATACTGGAAAATTCCTTCATGCAATCCTTTGAATTACTTTTTTTTGGGGGTGGTGTTTTCAGACACTTCAGGTGAAACTCAGTGGCTCAGTGTTACTCCTGGCTCTGCATGTAAGAGATACTCCTGGCAGTGCTCGGGGACCTTATGGGATATCAGGAATTGAACCTGGGTTGGTCACATGCAAGACAAGTTCTCTTCCCATCTACCATCTCTCCAGAAACTGCCTGCCTTGATTTTTTAAGCAATATTTTAAATTGTGTGGACATGGGTCTGGAATGAGCATTAGTGCTCATCAGAATGAAGTGTTTGAGGCTAAGCCTTTGATTTGATATTCTCACACCAACTTACGAATGGTAGAGGCTCTATTCAAACCTTCCCCAACTCTTTTAAAGATATAATTGGCTTTATCAAATCATTCATGAGTTGGGCAGCATCCTGCCTAGTGAGCAGAAAGGGGCAGTCTCACTTACTGTTAAACACAGGAAATTAAGGGGGAGGTGGTGGTTGTTTTGGCTGGGACTTGAATAGCACAGGCCATTAGCAGCAGCTGCAAGCCATCTTGCTCTTAGCTACCCAACCTCCATCAGTTCTTTCTTAGTTCTGGGAGAAGGGTCAGATGGTGCTGTTTACAGCATTTATGGGTGTGGTTGGTTGCTCTTAATCAATTCTATGTGACTTGCAAAATTATTACCATACTGTACAAGAATATTGTGAAGAACTGATAAAAGAAAACCTTTTGATGGTGGTACTTTGAAATTTATAGAAATGCAAAGTGGACTTTCATTGGTAAAATTGAAACACTATAGTTTAAACAACTTTCTAGCAGTTATCTTCAGTTTATAAAATGTCAAACTTTTAATTTTATTTTGGGGGCACATTTTCTACATCTATAATCCTCATGCCTGCAGCATAGTGAACTCATCTTAATGGGATGCTTATTCATTAGTGCCTTCAGTAGAGGGAAGGGTCTAGGCTTTATATTGGGTCTAGGCTAGCTTTGTATCCCAGCTCCTCACTCAGCAGCATGTATCATAACCCTTGGAACTATCTCTCTGCTACACCTCTTGTTGATTTTTAAAAATTCAGAAATCATATTCTCTCTCTCCCCTTTCTGTCACACAAACACACACACACACACACTTTTGGCCACTAAGTGTTGCTCATGGACCTTTCATGGTGGTGCTGGCAAATCACAAAACTGCTGGGAATCAAATCCAGTCTTCCTGCACGCAAAGCATGTGCTCTGGTCCTTTGCTCCATCTCCATGTCCAACACTGCATTTTTGATTTTTTTCTATTGCTGGGGAGGGAATGTTCCTCTTTGTGCTGGGGGTAAAGGTCTCTGTGATGTTGGGAAATTAACTCCAGGGTCTTGCACATGCAAAACTTCTACCATGTGCCACTGCCTCAACCCTTTTGTGGATTTTTAAAAAATCATTCTCTCCAGTGCTACATATTCATGCTTCTTGAAAATCCTCCAGTACTTGAAAAATCACTGACCACTTTTAGCTTTTGGAAACCCTTCCTTTCTTTGAGTTTTATGTTGTTTCACAATCCTGATTGTCTTTATTCTTTATAATTGTTATTGGGTTAATATGACTTAATCTAACACACTTACTCTCTTAAAGACTAGCTAGTCTTAGAAGTCACGATCCTCAACCATGTCCCTCTGTTTAACAGTTCACAATTCTACTCCACTACAAATGCAACATGCCTATAGGGAACTGCTTTCACCCCATACTCTCCTGGGAGCAATGGCCTTCTGGAAGAAGCATCATTAATTCCCAGTTACTCAGACCCTGAGCTGGGGCATTATTCGTATTCCTCTTTCTGTTCTTGTTGTTTTCGGTTCCTCACACATGGTGTGTGTTTTCAGTTCCTCACACATGGTGAGGCTTAGGGCTTACTCCTGGACCTAAGCTTCTGTCAGGCCCGGGGGAACATATGGGATGTTGGTAGTCGAACCAGGGTCTGCTGTGTGCAAGGCAAGCAAGCACCCTACCCACTGTACTATCACTCCACACTCTCCTCCTTTCTGTCCCTTCATATCCAGGTTACGCCTGCTTCTCCACAATAATGTGTATTATTATTATTGTTATTATGATTACTGACCTCCTGCACTGCATCCTTACTGCTGCCTGTCATGTGCAGACCCTTGTTATCAGCTCTGTTACAATCAGACTTTTCTCTTTAGCCAGGTCAGAGCATCCAGTACTCCATTTCTTTGTATCCTTATTTCTGCTTCTCTCTTCAAAACTACTGTAGCTCATTGTTCTGTTTAGTAATCCTGCAATGACCTTAACCCTTAATATTTTTCTGCCTTTCTTAATCCTATCTTTTTCTCCACCTTCAATTAAAGTCTTAGTCAAGTTCCAGTGAACACCATCCCAAATAATTTTTTTCCCCTGACACTTTATGTATCTTCTTTTTTATTTTAGGGGCGAGCACACCTAGTGGTACTCAGAGTTTACTCCTTGCTCTGTGCTCAGGCTCACTCTTGTCAGGTCTCAGAACCATATGTAGTACCAGAGATTGAAGTTGGGTCTAGATGCATGCAAGGCATCTTACTTGCTGTACTATCTCTCCAGCTACTCTTGGATCTCATTTTGTAATTTTTCATTTGCCAATTCCACAAAGCCTATTGGCCATTGGGCATGTGCCAAATACTGCGCTGGGCACAGAGGACACAAAGCTGGATAAGATTTAGTTTCAGGCCTGGAGAGTTCATCATCTTGTCCAATTTGACCTGCTCTAGTATAAAATACTTAAGGCCAAAACTCTGCCTTACTTGTCTATGTATTTCCAGAATTTTTCTGCATCTTCTTGGAATACATACATTATATATTGTTACTAATGTTGACAGTGATGACAAAAAAGTAATGAGTTTCTTGTTCTGCCAATAAGGAAACAAGAAGTTATAGGTCTTTACTCAATATGTCAATATATATATATACCCAACCAGTAATTTAAATACTTCAAAAGATGGAAGTTGCCATCTATTCTTCTGTTGGCATTTGAATATTGCAGAATTTCTTTTTTAGCCAAAAAGCTCTACATGTTTTAAGAAGCCTTAGAATATTAATATTCAGATTGCATTCAAGGATTATACAAGGTGCTAAACTAATCTTTTTGGCTCATACACTGAGTTAACTTTTCATTAAGATATTCTGTGATATTCACACATATAATCTCATAAAATAAACATATCACGATAAAAACATCAAAAATTGTACTGAACCTTACTAACATAGATGACAAACAGGGCAGAAAGCGAGGAGGAATAATAGTTAACTTTCATAAAGAAGTATTAGATATCTTTACAAATTGATGATGTTGTATTATTGCCTTAGTCCTTAAAACAACACTATGGTGGAAGCCGTCAGATTCTCCATTTTACAGATGAGGAAAATGAGAGAAAGCAAAGCTTACAAACTTGACATAGTAACGAGCATGCTTTTATTTTTCCATAAACATGTTTAAAAAAACCCTCACAGTTACTGCTTTCCTCCCAAAGTTGGGCAACTGAATGGAAAATAAAGTTGTGCAGGACAATAACCACCAGGAGACAGGGCACTGAAATTTCAAAGTCCCCTTCCTTTGCTCTCTCTGAGACTTGACTGTCTAATGTTCTCTGTTTGCAAAACAGAGGAAAAGAAGGTAAAGAACAAGTTCATCAAGAGCACACACAGCTGTCACAGCCCATATTGTTTCCTGAAAGGTTGCTCTGCACAGTGGCCACTGAAAGGCAGGAGGTGCCACTACTCAATATTCTTTACAGCAAGCCTAGGACAGACTTGCCAGTGCTAAATGGGAGACTGGCCAGCTCAATGCCCTGCTCACTGCCCACCCACCGATTCCGTTATACACTGCTGTGTGGCAGGTGGAGGTCAGAGGCAGCAAATTAGAGGAGGGTAGTTTGAGGAACTGGGTTCATACAGAGGCTTGGCTTCCAAGGCGAAGGTAAAGTCAAAAAGGAAACAAAACAACATGTGGAAGAACTAGAAAGAAAAGGCGCCCTGAAGACTAAATACCCGGACCAGACAGGAACCAGATACAATTCTAAGAGGTGACTGATTCCTGTGGTAATATTTGCAGACAGTGTTTGCACTCAGGCATGATAGCAAAACTGTCTGTTACCTCCTCCAAAGCCTAGAGTGGCAGGTGGAAATTATACTCCTTTCTCAGAGAGAAGGACTTCCAATAACAAAACCCAACTGACTAAGGAAGAAAGCTACAGATCTTCCTGATTAAAGGGGCTTGTGTTAATACACATATTTGCAAGTTACTTTAAGCCCTATGGGATAACATGCAGCCAATGTTAACAAACAAATCAAAATGTCTCTGGCCAAACATTTAGGAACAGACAAGATTTTAAGATTGAGGAGAGCATGTGGTGTTTTACGGATTTACTAAAAGTCATCTTAAAAGTAACAGTCAACGGAGACATCATAGCACAAAATCACAAGTATTTTCTCAGATGTTGGTTTCTGAAAAGTACCCCCAAAGTTTACGTGATGGTTTGGCTACTTCTCTTGATTATTACCATTATTTTAAAGTACTTTTAAATTTCATAATGGAATAAAAGGAAGAATGCTGACTTTTTCCTTTGGTAGCCTTGGAAATGTAAATATGTTTAAAGTATATATACAGGTTTTGTCCACGTCCCTGAAAGGAGTTTGTTTGCTACATAGCTCAATTTCTGACAAGGAAAAATGGACTGCTTTGCTTCTCACACAAAGATGTACTGTTTACAGAGAAAACCAAAAAAGGAGAACTTCTGTTCAAGTTAAAAAAAATCAAGATAATATTCAACATGATCATTTAGTTAGTGTAAACAGCCTATTGACTGATAAAAATCTTTGAGTAATTAGAATAAAAGATATGACTTTGAAATAAGAACTTAAAATATTAATGACCGGAAATTCGCATAGCAAGCAAGGTCCCTAAACTTCATTTTTTTCATACTCCAAAATAACATAGCCCTGCTTTGGAAAAAATCCCAGTTTCATCCACGCGGCTGTCCAGTGCTCTCAAGTTTCCGAAGAAGAGAGACAAAGTATTTGTGGAGTCGAGCAGCCGCTGCTCCTTCCGCTAGAGCTGCCATCTGGGCTTGTTTATTTGTGTTTCCAACTTTCTGGAACAGGGAGTCTCTCTGTTCAGGGGCGCTAAGCAGAGGAAGTGCTCACAGGCTACCTATCCACCGCACCCACCCCCACCTCTCCTCTGGATTTCTCCAACTGCAACTTTGGTCAAAAAATATCAAAAGGCCGACAGAAACACACACTTTAAACCTCTCTGTGTGAATCTAGGAACTGACTTAGCGAACACTCGAGCTCACGATATAAGTAGCATTTCCTACACGCTGTGTCCTGGGGTCTTTCACTTTTTTTTTTTTTTTTAGAATACAAACTGTCATTAAAGCTCTAGTGACTTGGCCTGGTAATCAAACACGTATCTTCCACAAACAAGCATTTAACTGAAAATCGAAAGAAAACATTTCAGGTAATTTTTCTAATTTTATAAAACATATGAGCCATGCCTTTCTTTTTAATAAAATGAAGCAACTGGTTTCAAAATATAATTAACAAAGCAAATCTATTGTTTGAGCATGCAACTTGATTATGAAGAACTGTTGGAAAATTCACAAGCTAACACTTGAAAAACCAACTAGTCCTTCCCACCCTTTGAAATATTTAATAAACAGTAAAAATTACCTTGTAAAGTAAAATCCAGCAATACATATTCATAAGCAAATTCTGTCTTTGTTTCCACTTGCGGTCTCTTCAGAGTAGAAAATATTTTTCCAGGGCTGCTCTCCTCAGGATTTTCTAGCTTTCTAAGTCCGCACCCCATGGCAAATCTGTAACGAATTAGACTGCAGGATAGGGAGCGAGAGCTGCAAACTGTTGTTAAAGCTGCAAAAAGAAAGTTACAAACTTAACCGCTTTGATTTTTTTCCCCCCCACTTAAACCACAGATACGCAAAAAGAAGACACTTGAGTCCCAAGAAAGCAGCTGAAGACTTTTTCTATCCATTTTTCTGGAGTGTTGTTGAGCCCATGGTGATGCAGCTACCGCCCAGAGGCTGGGCTTGGTTTGGAGAAGCACACAGGCTGCCACAGCCTTGAGGAGAATTCATGCCACGTCGATTTACGGCCAGCCCCCTACCAGAGTTCTGTCGCTCAGGGCACCAGCGGGGCTTTGTCTATCCCCTTCGGCTGGATGATAAAAAGAGACATCCACAAACGGAAATAAAAAGCAAAAATGCAGAAGGAATTATCTACAAAGAGAGGATCTAGTCGGACACAGTGGAAAATAATTCTTTTTCTGTTTTCTGTTTTTCCTTTTTCCTGTGCCTATTGCTGCCCGCCTTCCTCCCTGCTATGAGAGAGAGAGAGAGAGAGAGAGAGAGAGAGAGAGAGAGAGAGAGGGGGGGAGGGAGGGAGGGAGGGAGGGAGAGCAAGGGGGGCTGGAAGAAGTGGGAGAGAGTAGTAAGGAAGGAGAGAGAGAGAGGAGGAGAGAGAAAGGGAGGGAGGGAGGGAGAGAGAGAGATTGCTTTTAAACAAGGATTGAAAACAAAAATTATTTACAGAAAAGAGGTTGGTTTTACCAGGGACCTATGCATTCTAAAAAGTGAAAAGCAAAGTTTTAAAAAATTATTTTTGTTTTTGTATTGTATTTTGCTGCTTTTTAAAAGTCTTTTAGTTTTTCGCAATAGCAATTTGGAGAATTTCTTTCCCAATGAAGGATTTTTTTTTCCTTGAAAATTATGCGCTAATTGAAAGTGTCCTAAATAAGAAATTTTATTTTAAAGTATTCTAATAATAAGATTTCAATTAATTTCAAAGGATACACACTTATGTGGGTAATTACTTTCCCCAACATGGCTAAAGTTTAAAATACTCTCAAGACAGAGAGAGAAAGAGAGGATACTGGGGTACCTGCTATTGAGGCAGCCTGGGGCCACACGGGGGGGGGGTAGGGTACATTGGTGGTGGAAATGGGGCACTGGTGGAGTGGATGGGTGCTGGTATACTGTACTACCAAGAACCAATTATGAACACCTTTGTAATTGTATGTCTCACGGTGGTATAATAAAAATTTTTTAAAATGCTCTCAAGATTTAAGATAGCAGTTAATCCCTCTATAAGTCTCAAAGTATCATTAAAAACAAAATTGGACAATTTGTTTATGCAGTCCAATGGATTGCCATTGACCAAAAGTTAGGAACAATGGACTAATTATGATAATAATGGACCAATTATTATGGGTATTTGGGGTCAGAGAGATAGTATGGCAGGCAGGGTGCTTGCCTTGCATGTAGCTGACCTGAATTCAATCCTGGTACACTATATGGTCCCCTGAGCACATAAGTGATCCGTGAGTGCAAAGCCAGGAGTAAGCCCTGAGTACTGCTGAATGTGCCTCCCTAAAACAATTTTATAATGGCTATTTATTGTATTTTGCCATTTATATGTCAGTAGTAGGATACATTTAAGCTGTAGTCCAGGAATTGGACTACTTATTCTAATCCTGCTTGTAATGGTCTAAGAGATCACCCTTTGACCTCTTCAAGTTTCATTTTCCTCCTCCATAAAATAAAGCTAATAATAGTCCTTACTTCATAGGCTTGTTATCAAGGTTGAATGAGATAATCTCTCATATCTTAACGCTATTCTTGGCTAATAGCACAAAATAAATTGTTAATGCACTTTCATAATAAAACAGGGCTGAAATTTGTAATGAAAGGAAGTCATTCTGCCACTAGTCCTGTTATCTTTAAAACTTAAGACCTAAAAAGATTTTCAGGAACAAGAAAGTTCACAAAAGGGGAATGGCTGTTTGGTTTGCAGATGACGTTTTCTTTCTTCCTTCAACTGATAGGTCTTCAACTAGTTTCCTTCTGAGTAAGTTACTTAACAGTAAAATTCTAGTTTTTTATTCTCTAGGAAGAGCATGGTTAGTGGTAAACAACTTCTTAGTAAATCTGATTAAAAGTCAGCAGACTTTGACCCATTGTGATTCATTTGACTATTTATGCCTATAACTTTTCAGGTCCTCTTTTATGATAGGAGATGGACTTTAGGATGACAGAAATGGAATGTTTGAAGTTTGCTCTTCTAATTAGGTAATTTACAGGATTATTATGTGGCTGTAATATTCTAGGCACTGAATTAGATGCTGGATATACAAGACGACTGAACATGCTTGTGTCCTGAGGAGACATATGGTTCATTGACTGGAGACAGACTTCTCTAAGAGCTCATTTCAATACAATCTGGTAGCTGCAGAGAACATAGGGTGCTGTAGAAACCCAAAATGGAAGAAGAAAAGAACCCGAAGCAACAACTAGGAATTCCCACATTCATAATCTCTCTGACAACTCAGCTAGAGATTGATATCTGAGTTGTCTTAAGTACAAACATACAAACTTGCAGAAAGGTGGGGAGCATGGTCAGCTGATACATGAGCAGTCATAGAACAGAGACAAAATGGCATAAATTGGAAGGGACATAAAGTTGGTATAAATTATTAAAACTTGAAATTTGAGGGTCTAGACAGATAGTATAAATGGGAGAGCACTTGCCTTGCATGTGGCAAACTTGGTTTCAATCCCTGGCATCCCATATGATCTCCTGAACACTGCCAAGAGTGATCCTTGACTGCAGAGCCAGAAGTAAGCCCTAAGCATCACCAGCTGTGGCCCAAAAACCAAAACCAAAAAAAAAAAAAAAAAAAACTCAAAAGAAAAAATAAATTCCCTCCCCATAAAATTAAAGAAAACTAAGTCCTAACAAAGGCAGGAACTAAGTTGCATGGGGTCTTTATGGCATACAAAGGAATTTGGGGTTTATTTTGTGTGTATACAATATCTTGCCCCTCCTTCTTTCTTTTTTTAATGATTTCAGGGATCTAACTCAGGACCTCACACATACAGGCAAAATGTTCTACTACCGAGTCACACTCCTGATCCCTAAACTTTATTTTGTGGGCAACAAAGGAGAATCAAAAATAGCAAATGAAAAAAGAAGTTTGAGCAGGTAAGTAGTACCAATTTTATTTTATTCTAATTGAAATAATATTGCAAGATTACATGTGTTTTAGGGCACAATTTCACATTTCCCCAAAGCGTATTAACACACCATAGCCTCCAACAAAGTCCCAATATCCTCCTCTAACACAGTGGTTTTTATTTTATGGCTATTTTGAGTAAGATGGCCATAATGGAAATAAAAATGCAGTTAGTCAGGAGAGTACTACAGTGTCCTGTTGAGAGCTGATATGAGTGATATGGTGCATCATTAAGTTTTTAAAGAAGTTCTTGTATTTTCAGTAAAAGGAAATAATTTCTTTAGTCCACAAATGAATCATCACTTAGTCATTTTTCTTTCCAAAGTATAAAATTAAAAGAAAATTTAATTCTTAAAACATTTAAAAACTATACATATATATTATATACACATATATATTGCACCTATTTCTTTTTTTTTCTTTTCTTTTTTTTTTGCTTTTGGTTCACACCCGGCAATGCTCAGGGGTTACTGCAGGCTCTTCGCTCAGGAATTACTCCTGGCGGTGCTCGAGAAACCATATGGGATGCCGGATCAAACCCGGTTCGGGCGTGCAAGGCAAACATCCTACCTGCTGGACTATTGCTCTGGCCCCTATTGCACCTATTTCTGATATCATATGAAATTATTCTATTAAGACAGTGTTTAACAAGTCATGTTTTGATTTTTGACAACAAATTAATTAATTGGGAGGTGCTTCTGGACTATACCTAGCAGTGTTTATGGGCAAGTCCTGTCTCCATGCTAAGGAGTGACCCCTAAAGGTGTTCAGGGGGAATGAGGTGCCAGGGATAGAACTGAGGTGGCTGCATGGGAAGCAAGCACTTTATCTCCTATACTATCTCTCTCGTCACTAATTTCAATTTTTATGGTAGAGATTTTTACTGCAGAGATTACCTTTTCTACATTTAGTAATAATTCCTATTATTTCAATTCTAGTTTGTGGTAAAATATTATATGTAAATAAATCAGAAAGTAATAGCAGAGAAAATGTATTCTAATAATTCATTTATATCACATATACAAATATATAGTTGGTCATAAATATATATATATACACACAAGAATGTATATATGTTCTTTTTTACACTGAGTTTGTTGAAGAAAAAAAAAGGAGGATGCACTGCATAGGAATAGGTGAGGGCAGTAGCGTTTGTTATTACATATGTTTGCACACATTGTCATTTCCCCCTTTCCTTCCTTTCGTGTTTATGCAATGACTGAGGATCACACAGATGTTTGGCTGTGGTGCTCACGTGTTTGCTGTGAGCACCACAGCAAAGTTTTACACTTAAAAAAAAGCTGAAGTGCTGCACTGATGCTCTCTGGTGGGGAGGTGTGTCATACCCATTAGTTGTTGGGAGGGGTGTCACACTCTTTAGCTGTGGTTCTCGGTATGTTCTCACCTGGAGTCACACCTTTATTGTGGTACTCACACATGTGCTGGTGGACATCTTGCTCCTGGTCATGGTGCTTGAACATTTGTAGCTGTGTGTTTGTTGAGGTCTCATAATTTATATATTATTATTTATATAATATTTTTTATATTTATTGAAATATTAAGTATAATATATGAATCTAAGTTAATTCTCGTCTAACCTGATATCATACTACATTTGTCACATTTGCTTGCATAGACAATCTTTTTTTTGGGGGGGGGTCACACCCGGCAATGCTCAGGGGTTTCTCCTGGCTCTGCACTCAGGAATTACTCCTGGCGGTGCTCGGGGACCATATGGGATGCCGGGATCGAACCTGGCCGACAGGGGTCGGCCACGTGCAAAGCAAACGCCCTACCCACTGGGCTATCGCTCCAGCCCCTCATAGATAATCTTTACTAAATAATTTTCCCCAGATTTGTCATATTGAATAGAAACATATATATATTATACTTAATATTTCAATTGTCAGATGCGTTAAAAGTTAAATAAGAAGAAAATTTGGGAAAAACAAATGGCACACAAAAAGATTCTTGGGGCAATGAAACCACTCTATAGATGGTAGTAGTAAATATATGTTGTGCAGTAAAAGCCCATGGTCTGTACAACATTAAGAATAAACTATGGACTCTGGGCAATGATGTGCTCATGTATTTGATTTTTCAGATTTCACTGCATTGTAGCAAATGCACCACTATGTTATCTAATATTAATGGAGGGTTATAACAGGTATGCTAAATAATGAATCTGAAAATTCATTATTTGTAATGTAATGAATCTGAAATTGCTTTAAAAATTCAGATTTTAAAAAAGAAAACATTTGAGGCCTAGATCACCCTTGATCCCAGAGTTACAAGGAGGAAAAGGGCAGAGAAGGAAAGACATCAAGGGAGAAGCAAGAAGGGAAGTATGGGGAACAGGGGTCAGGGGGGCCTTGGGTATACAGAGATTACGTGGGAGAGTGGTGTGTATATCCAAAGCTCAGATCACACTAAGATCATGAGACCTCAGCTAAAACCACCATACTTTGAAATGTGCCAAAACACACACGTACACACACAAGACAAATATATGTTTTATAAGTGACACACATGTGTATGTGTGTGATATCACTTATAAAACACATATGCATATATATGTTTTATACATGTGTCTGTGCATATATGAATATATAAAATGGATATTAACCCTTTGTTAGATGAGAGGTAGGCAAATATTTTCTCCTAGTTTGTGGGGGTATCATTGTATTCTAATAATAATTTCTTTTGTAGTGCAGAAGCATATATATGTATATACATATATATGCTACATATTATATCTACTTGTATATGCTATATATTATATATAAGTGTATATATAATATATAGATATTATATAATATATAGATATTATATATAATATGTAGATATTATATATACTTATATATGTATATATACATATATACTTATCACTTGTAAGTATATATACAAATATACTTATATATAATATATAGCATATATATACTTAGCAACAACAAAACAACCCCTTAACCAATAAGTAAAGAACACAGACACATCATTAAAAATGAAATATAAATGGTCAATAAGTATATGAAAAAATGTACTTCATCATTTATCACCAGGGAAACACATCAAAACATCAAAATATCACTTCTAACCAGTGAGGCAAGAAAAAAGAAAAGAAACAATCAGTCCTGCTGTAGTGTGGAGAGAAAAAGGAACCCTCATTTATTGTTGGTGAGAATGTCAACTGGTTCAATCTCTTTGGAAAATCATATGGACACCCTCAAAAAAAATCTAAGAATTGAGCTTCCTCCTACCCCGGTAATGCCAATTCTCATGTACCCCAAGGGCTCAGAAAGAAAAAGTTCAAGGGCTGGAGAGATAGCACAGCAGGTAGGGCATTTGCCTTGCACGCAGCTGACCCAGGTTCGATCCCTGGCATCCCATATGGTTCCCAGAGCACTGGCAGGAGTGAGTCCTGAGTGCAGAGCCAGAAATAACCCCCCAAAACAATAGTATCTAAAAAAAATTCAAAAAAGTCATGAGTACCCTTATGTTCAGTGCAGTTCTGTTCACACTTTCTGTTGCCTGTCTCACAATTTGTCATGTGTACATACATTCTCTCCCTCCCTCTCCTTATATTTTTCTCTCCCTCTCTTTAAAAGATTTTTTTTGGTCACACCCAGTGATGCTCAGGGTTTACTCCTGGTTCTGTGCTCTGGGACTCAAGCCAGGGCCAGTCACATGCATGACAAGCATCTTATCTTCTCTACTATCTCTTCAGCCTCACTTTTTTTTCTTTTTGGGTCACACCCGGCAATGCCCAGGAGTTACTCTTGGTCCTACTCAGGAATTATTCCTGGAGGTGCTTGAGAGACCATATGGTATGCCAGGGATCAAACCTGGGTTGGCCTTGTGCAAGGCAAATGCCTTCCCCGCTGTACTATTTCTCTGGCCCCAGTCTCAATTTTCTAAACTAATTTATGTTGCAGGACTCCTAAGGGCCGCTGCATCTGCTCTGGATTGCCTCCCCCAAATCACTCCGTAGATAAGGGGTAGTCTAAATGTGGCAGTTTATCCGACCATGTATGCTGTACTAGCTGGTATAAATATTCTCCCATGCTATCACAATCATCGTGGGACTAGCTAGATCTTACCAGCATATTAGCCTGGCCTCGTAGGACACCTAAGTAATTAGACCAGAGAGAAATGCTGTTTGCTTCCAAGCAAACAAGCATGGCCCCCCTGATATACTCAAAGGCAACTAAAATATAAAACTACAATGAAGTAGAGGAGACTTGTGAAGGCTTGGAGAAATATTTAACTGGCATTGGTGTTGGTCAAGGGACATGCCATCTCAGAAACCCCCTTCTCACACTTCAAAAGCATTCCTAAGCAGATTTCGGCTCAAAACATTAGCACAGTAAAGGCCCTAGGTGAGGTGCAGGGAGGGATTACCTAAGGGGCATTGGACCCTCCCTGCTTTCCATAACAGTGGGGGAAGGTCTGAGTTACAGGGGATATAAACTAGCTGGTTCCCGCTCTCGCGCCCTTCTCTTTCCTTGTGGGATCTCTCTCCTTGTGAGCGTGCATTTCCCCTTGGAAGCTTTTACACGTGGTGGTCGCCATCTTGGCCTACACGTGGCTGGGGTTCTAGCCTGGAATCCTAAGCATCGGGTTTTTCCTTTTGCTGATTTGTATGCCCTGAACCTGTGATAAGTAAAGCCTTTTTAAAACTGCATCAGATTCCTGAGTTTTCATCCGTACTCGCCAGCTTCGGAGGTAGAAGGGAACTCGCTTCCGGCACTGTCGGGGACCCGGCGGAGGCGCCCCGACAAATTTATTTCACTTTTCATCTCCCCCTGAAATTTATTTCTGAGGAAAAAAAAAAAGGCAATGATTCTCGAAAGCCTGGGCAAAAGCTAGGGCTGACTTTTATTTTTTCTGCAAAGAACAGTTCCTTCCTCAGCCTGACTCCAGGGCGTCCCAAGAATTTTGGCGGTAGGGATGTTCCCATGTGCTGTGAAGATAAAGTGGACTTCAGGAAAAGCCCAACAGCTGCCTTGTAAGGCCAGTGAGACCTTAGCATCTGAAGCAGACAGGTGCTTATAGCAGACGTCACCAGTCCTAACCTAACCTAGGCATTTCCCTGGGAGACTGGGGAGGGTTGAGTGAAAGGTGGTAGCATCCTTCTTTAGAGACTACCATCCTTGCTCCACATTTTCCCCAATTTGTTATGTTCTATGTCACCTGACTCCTGGTTTCTTGCAACACTTGACAAGAAACCAGGAGTCAGGTGACATAGAACATATATTGTGAGCCACCTAAGGATCCCACGTTTTAGTGGGAACCATTTCTCTTACCTACAATATTTTGGATATCTTTTTTTCTTTTTCTAGTAAAGCTGATGCATAAAAGCCAGATCTTTTGAATACAAAACATGTTATTCACCACTTAGCCACAACCCTGGTCCCTTTAATATCTTTAAACATATTAAAATGCTTATATTCCTATTTTGTCTTTTATTATTACATTTAATCCTTATTTCTGTATCACCCTGGGTGTTTTACTGTATGAAGATTCTTGGGGCTTGTTTCCTGGAGAATTTACCAAAGTTTTATTATATGCTTATGTTCCACTTGAGCAGCTCAGGTGCTAGGTATATGCTTATTATATGCTTATATTATATGCTTATAATATATAGATATAATATACATATATAAGTATATATAATATCTATATTTATATAAATATCTACATATTATATATAATATCTATATATTATATATACACTTATATATAATATATAGCATATATAAGTATATATATGTAGCATGGGGTTAAAAAAAAAGACATTTTATGGGTTCATTTTGGGCCTTGAATGAACCTGATGAAGGCATTATCCATAACCGGCAGCATAGTGTTCTCATAGCACTATCATTTAAATTTATTAAAATTTGAACACTGCTACAGAGAAGTTTTTGCATAACAGGTAACTTGAACTCCAATCTAGTTTGTGTCCCTGCTCCAAAGGAGTAAATTCAACAATAAACCAATCTTTGAAAAAATTCCTACTATACATCTGACATTATAAGGCTGAAAAGATTAGGACTGGAGCGAGAGCACAGCAGGTAGGGCATTTGCCTTGCATGAAGCCGACCCGGGTTTGATCCCGGCATCCCATATGTTCCCCGAGCACTGCCAGGAGTAATTCCTGAATGCAGAGCTAGGAGTAACCCCTGAGCGTTGCTGGGTGTGACCCAAAAAGCAAAAAAAAAACAAAAACCAAAACAAAGACCCCCTTCCAAAAAAAAAAACCAAAGCTGAAAAGACCAAGACAAGTTTATGCTTTCCAGCAACTACACCACCTTTGCTTCGCTGATGACATCATTCTAATAACACCAAACATTAGTCAAGCGGCACAAATGCTGGCTGACTTCAACCATGAATGTGGAAAAGTAGGCCTACAGCCGAATCTCAACAAAAACAATGGTCAATGAAAACGAACTAGCTACAGATGCTCCATTCACTCTCAATGGAAAAACATCTCTGAATGCAGCAGTTATGTGTACTTAAGTCAAGAAGTCAACATGATGAACAACCTAGCACCTGAGATGCTCAGGAGGAAGGGAGTGGCATGGAACTACTTCAAGAACATAGAAGAAATAGCTAAAAGGACAAAGAATCTCCGGCTCTGTGAACATCTATTTGACTCCACCGTTCTCCCTGCATTAACATACGCCTCAGAGACCTGGGCCCTACAAAAGCAGGATGAAAATGCTATTTGGGTCTTCCAAAGAGGAATTGAAAAGAGCTATGCTTGGAATATCACGTCTCACTCAAGTGGGAGAAGGAATCAGGAGCTCCGACCTCCATCGCTGTTCCAGAGTCAGGGATGCTGTCTCGTTTGCCAAGGTATCGAAAATCAGATGGGCTGGACATGTAATGCGGTTTGGAGACGACCACTGGACTAGAGCTGTTACCGACTGGATCCCAGCTGTTACCACTGGATCTTTTGACGGGACATCAAAAGATCATGTGGCCGCCCATCTACAAGATGGTCAGACTTCTTTACCAAGACCCTGAACGAACAGTTTGAGGCTCTTCGTATTCCTGGAGCAAGCAGATGCCATTGGGCCACACTGGCATGTGACAGGGACAAATGGAAACATTAGTGGTGCCTGCTCAAGAAAATCGATGAATAACGGGATGTCAAGTGATCAAGTGATGCTTTCCAGTATTCACAAATTAGCAAAACAATATTAAATTTTTTCTTTTTCTTTATTTTTGTTTTTTTTGCTTTTTTTGGGCTACAACTGGTAATTCTCCTGGCTCTGCATGGAGGAATTACTTATGTTGGTGCGAGGGGGGAATATATGGGATGCCAGGGATCAAACCCAAGTTGGCTGAATGCAAGGAGAATACCCGAACTCTGTACTATCACTGTGGACCCCCAACATTGAGCTTAACAATGGAATGCATTGTTCATTTCTAAAATATATTCAAATTTCCTAAGTAATTGGTGACTTAAGAAAACACACTGAAACTGGGCTGGTGCGATAGCACAGTGTGTAGGGCGTTTGCTTTGCACACGGCTGACCTGGACTCAATCCCCAGCATCCCATATGGTCCCCCTAGGACTACCAGGAGTAATTACTGATTGTAGAACCAGGAGTAACCCCCTGAGCATTGCCGGCTGTGACCCTAAAAGCAAAAAAAAAAAAAAAAAAAAAACTGAAATAAAATTCTTTGGGATTGGAAATGCCACACTCATCACACACTCAATAGTTACATGGACAAAGATTTATAGTTTGACTTTTCATTTTGTTCCATAGCTTAGCCTCCTAATAATGTTATGCATTTTTTATAAAATAAAACTTTATAATTTTTTAAGTGTCCATAAGTTCCCAATATTATTATTGTTAAAAATTATTGACTTGGCAGAGTCTAGGTAAGACAGAAAATGGAACAGTGTGCTAACAATTGTCGAGGGTACTAATGCCAACCTAGAACTGAGCATTAAATACAGGCAAAAGATACACATGACAACCTTTTAATGTATGTTCTGTAATCCATAGTCTGGAGGGGAAGGAAAAGAGAAAGAGAGAAAAAGGGAAAGAAATAAAGAACCTGCCATGGAGCAGGGCTGGGGAGGGGGGAGGGAACCGGGTGGTGGTGGGAGATGGGCACTGGTGGCGGGATGGGTGCTGGAACACTGTATGACCAAAACCCAAATATGAACTTTTCAATTGTATATCTTTGTAATTGTAAAAAAAAAAAGATAAAAAAATTATTGACTTGGGAATGGAGAGATAGTACAGCAGGCAGGGTGCTTGCCCTGCATGCAGCAGACCCAGTTTTGATCCTTGGCATCCTTATAGTCTCCTTAGGTTCCCTAGGAATGATTCCTGACAGCATCAGAAGTAACCCCTAAGCATCACTGGGTGTGGCCCGAAAACCTAAATAAATAAATATTTAAAAATTATTGACTTGGGTTGAAGTGGTAGTAGAGTGGACTGGGTGTTTGCCTTGCAAGTGGCTGACTCAGGTTCTGTCCCTGGCACCCTACATTGTCCGTTGAATACCATCAGGAGTGATCCTTTAGTTTAGAGCCTGGAGGAAGCCCTGAGCATCACTGGGTATGGTCCAAAAACAAAAACAAAAATATTGACTATATTTAACTGTTTATTCATCTATATCAGAAGTTCTTTTTTTTTTCTTTTTGGGTCACCCCGGCAATGCTCAGGGGTTATTCCTGGCTCTGCACTAGAAATTACTCCTGGCGGTGCTCGGGGGACCATATGGGATGGGGAGGATCGAACCGGGCTGGCATGGGCCGGCCGCGTGCAAGGCAAACGCCCTACCCGCTGGGCTATCGCTCCGGCCCTATATCAGAAGTTCTTAAATAATGAATGGTAGAACCCTCTAGTTCTAAGGAGGTACCAGCTTTGGCGAAGCGGTGAGATTTTATTTATTTTTATTTATTATTATTTCTCGGGTTTTGGGTCATAGCTGGCAGTACTTAGGGCTTACTCCTGGTTCTGCTTTCAAGGATTACTCCTGGAGGTGCTCTTTGGGGGTCATTATATGGTGTCAGGAGTCAAACCTGGGTAAGCTGCATGAGTGATAAATGCCCTGACCCATCGCACTCTCTTGGGCCCAGCCAGAGCTTTGATTTTATAAGTGAAACCTTAACAGGCAGCCTTCTGGGTTCTCCTGCCACTCTTAAAACATAGTATCTTTCTTTTCTTTTTTTAATTAGTTTAATATACCAGTGACAAGCAATTAAAAAATCCCAAATAAGCATTCTTTCTACAGCTGACCTACACCCTTACCTTTTGTTGGTGCGGTTTTCTTTCTTTTTTTTTTTTTTTTGCTTTTTTGGGTCACAGCTGGTAATGCTCAGGGGTTACTCCTGGCTCTTTGCTCAGGAATTACTACTGGCAGAGCTCTAGGGACTATATGGGGATGCCAGGGATCAAGTCCAGGTCAGCTGTGTGCAAGGCAAACACCCTACCTGCTGTGCTATCGCTCCAGCCCTATGGTGTGGTGTGTTACATTACTTGATTAGTCTTTTTTGAACTATCTTGGAATAAATCCTTGATGTTCTAATATATAAGCCCTCTAATGTGCTGTTAATTTGATTCACTTAAGAGTTCTGGAGGCTTTCTATATCTATGTTCATTTATGGAGATAATCAGTATACAAAATATTTCTCTTTGATGCAAAACAAGATACAAATAGGATATTTGCAAAACATTGATCAATATCAATAGAAGAATGTATAAAGCCACTCCTGGGAATATACCCTGGGAAGACAAAAACACACAACGGAAACACCATCTGCACCTTTATTTTCATAGCAGCACTATTCACAATAGCCAGAATCTGGAAACAACCAGAGTGCCCGAGAACTGATGACTGGATAAAGAAACTGTGGTACATCTACACGATGGTATACTATGCAGCTGTTAGGAAAAATGAAGTTAGGAAATTTGCCTATAAATGATGGACATGGAAAGGATCATGTTGAGTGAAATTAGCCAGAAGGCAAAAGACTGATACAGAATGACTGCATTTATTTGCATGACATAAATATATATGTATATATACATATATGCATGTATATATAAATATATATGTGTAGATAGATGATAGATAAATAGATAGATAGATAGATAGATATACACTATGATACCAATATCCAAGGTCAGGCAAAATATAGATCAAGAGGTCTTATCAAAGGTGGAATCTATCACTAACGTGTGGGAATCAGAGGATAAGTAAAATAGAGAAGGGAACAGTGTGCTAATAATTTACTGTATCACTGTCTTCCCATTGTTCATTGATTTGCTCGAGTGGGCACTATCACTTATGGGCACAGCTCCATAAGTCCTGTCACAAGCATAGTAACCCACATATATAAATATAAATATATATGTGTTTATTTGTTCAGGTCATGAGAATGAGGTCTATTATTTTTACTATTTTGGGCATATTGAATACAACATGGGTAGCTTGCCAGGCTCTGCCATATCATAAAATATTTTAAAAATTAAAAATAAAGAATGTATAAGGAACACTAACTGTTCCTTATACCTAAGCAACTCTGCTTGCTCCAGGGACAGGAAGAGCCCCAAACCATTCTTCAGGTCATGGAACTGAGGTCCATAATTGTTACTAGTTTTTGTATAACAAGTAAATAAAACACGGTTAGCTTGCCAGGCTCTGCCGTGTCGGTGGTATAGTCTCAGTAGAAGGCTTTTATCTTGAGCATTTACTGATGAAACATAAAGGGGAAAGATCAGGATTTCTCTTAGATGGAGCTCTGAGGAAGAGTCTGGATGTTGAGAATAACGGACCGCATGAGGTGTGGGTTGCTCTGGCTTCTTGCTAGGTTTACTGGTATCAGTTAGAACCTGTCTAGAACTGTATACAACGTATAAATGTGAAAGCTCTTGGGAAGGACCTTATCCTAAAATTAGCATTCTCTAAGAATATCGTGCGACTGCGGGCGCGCCAAAGGAGCTGTGGGTCAGGCGTGGGTGGGTCTCTCTTCTGGGGCAACTGGCATGGAGGCGGAGGAAAGGGCAGGGGCTCAAAACTCCACTCCGTGTCCGGCCAGCATGGTCTCTCCCGCTCATGAGAGCAAACCCTTGGAGCAACGTTGGACTCAGCCAGGGGCTGGCCGAGCCCTTACCAGGAGGTCAGCTCCATGGGTTGCTTCCACGTGGGGCCGGGCCGAGCAGCGCAGCTGTAGGTCTGAAGTGGATGTGCTAATAATTGGCGAAAGTAATAATCTCAGCCTAGAATTGAGCATTGAATACAGACAAAATGATACACATGATAACCTCTAAATGTATGTATTGCAATCCACAATGTGCAAGAGAAGAGAGAAGAGAGACAGAGAGAAAAAGAAAGAAAAGAGATAAAGATCCTGTCAGAGAGGCAGACTAGGGGAGGAGGGAGGGAATCGGGGTCATTGGTGGTGGGAAATGGGCACTGGTGGAGGATGGGTGCTGGAACACTGTGTGACCGAAACCCAAACATGAACATCTTTGTAAAAGTATATCTCACGATGGTATAATAAAATATTAAAAAAAACAAATATATATGTATTTATTTGTTCAGATCATGGGAATGAGTTCTATAATTTTTACTGTTTTTGGCATATCGAATACAACATGGGTAGCTTGCTAGGCTGCCATATCATAAAAATATTTTTAAAAACTAAAAAATAAAGAATGTATATGAACACTAACTGTAAATATAAAAAAATTAAAATTCAGGAGAAAAAAATAGAAGTATCTCAAAAAGCAAAATATATAAAATAAATATAAAATATAAATATAAAATAAGCATAAATATATAAAAATGAAAATTCAGTAGAAAAACAAAAAATAATATAAACAGGCAGTTCACAGGCAAAGAAACATGGCTAAAAACTAAATGAAGAGTTGATCAACTCCAGTCTATGTATGGAAGCATATAGTTATATAATTTTGTAGGGTCAACTCTATTGTAACAGAACTTGAGAGATCCAGGATCACTCAGGAATACTTGGCTCCCAGATGCTAGGAAGCCACAGGATGACACTTGGGCATCAGATGGAAGGACAGAACTCAGCTACAAACACATACACCCAAATTGAGTTTTAATTATCCTTTTTAACAAAATGCCAAATTATCAACAAAATGCCCAAAGCCTCACTGTTATACCTATACTTATTTCTATAGAGAATTTGATTCTCTTTCCATATTGCCACAGAAATCAAATTCAATTTACGATATGCAGTTAAAATGAATTAACTAGTTATAGGCAAAAGTATGAGTAAAAATTTCAAGTCACAGAATACTAGGTGTTATATATAATTTTTTTCAGAAATTTTTCTTCAGATGAAAAGAAATATGTGACTTAGATGTAATATTTATATGATGACATTAATCCCAAAGTAAAAATTCCAGTCAATCACCTCTAGGAAGAAAGGAGGGAGAAAAGGTGTTGATTGGAATTTTTGACAATCTTCTAGGTCAGTAGTTCTCAAACTTTTTTGTGCATCAGAATCACCATTTAAAACCTTGATTGCCGGGCCCTATCCCCAGGGTATCTGATTTGGCTAATGAGGTAATGTAATTGAAGAAAGTATAGATTGTTTTTTGTGGGTTTTTTTTTCCTGTTTTGGGTCACACCCTGCGATGGTTAGGGGTACTCCTGGTTCTGCACTCTACTATTACTACTGGAGGTACTTGGGGACCATATGAGATGCTGGGGACGAACTGGTTGGTCACATGCAAGGCAAGCGCCCTACCTGCTTTGTTATCGCTCTGGCCCCTGTTTGCGTTCTGGGAGGCCACACCCAGTGATGCTCAGGGATTGCTACTGGCTCTACACTCAGGGAATATGGTGCTGGGGGAACCATACAGGGTGCCAGGGATTGAACCCAGGTCTGCATGCACCCTACCCACTCTACTGTGGTTCCAGCCCCAAGAATGCGCATTTTAACTATTAGAATTTTAACTATTTAATAGTTTAAATTTAACATTTTAACTATTCTGTAAATGCTGAAGAGCAGCATTAGCTGGAGTAGCTAAAGATACTCAGCTCTTCAGCATTTACAGAACCATTTTTAATTCTGAGATTAGGTTATGAATTTACAGGTGCTCCATTCCATTTAATTATTAAATTATTAAGTACTTAAAACCAGACAGAGAACAAGTAATAAAAATTGTGTGTATCAAGAAGATTGATGTTATTCCGATTTGGGGCTGACCAGAGCAGCCCTTTTGCGAAATTTAAAAGCAAACAAATAAACTACATTGGTCTAGAGAAAAGTAACTCAAGACTACTAAACAAGAAAATTATTAACAGCTACCAATCTGGAGATTGGTTCCTCCTTAAATGCTAAGCAATGATAATATTCTGCTTCTTGAGGCTAGCTTTAAATTATCTTTGACAGAAACTTGGTAATTTGTAAATCTATCATTTTGTTGATTCAACAAGAAAAAAAAGTGAAAAAAAAATTTAAAGTATTTTATTATACCACCGTGAGATATACAATTAAAAAATATACAATTAAAAAGTTCGTATTTGGGTTTTGGTCATACAGTGTTCCAGCACCCATCCCGCCACCAGTGCCCATCTCCCACCACCAACGTCCCTGGTTCCCTCCCCTCCCCCAGCCCGCCTCCATGGCAGGTTCTTTATTTCTTTCCCTTTCTCTCCCTTTCTCTTTAAAAGTGAAAATTATTTTTACGGCATCCCGCTGGGCTCAGGGATCACTCTTGGCAGTACTCCCCACCATATGTAGTGCCAAGATTCATACCCCAGGCTGGTCTCATGCAAGACAAGTGCTTACCTGTTGTGCTATCTCTCCAGCCCCAAGTGAAGATTCTATTTTTTGGGGTCACACCTGGCAATGCTCAGGAATTACTCCTGGCAGTGCTTGGGGGACCGTCTGGGATGCTGGAGATGGAACCGGGTTGGTTGTGTGCAAGGCAAACACCCTGCCCCCTGTGCTATCACTCCAGGCCTCCCAAGTGAAGATTCTTAAAATAAATTTCTTACAGGAGCTACACCTGGCAGTGCTACTCCCAGTTTGGGCAGGCAAGGGCCTGTGGGGTTGGGTTCCACAAAGGGTTCATCAGAAGGTGATAGGAACAGCAGTGCTTGCAGAGGATCCAACCCAGGCCACGGCCGGCACACATTAAGCTTATGCTCTAGAAGTTAAACTTGATTTTCCTTCCCATTAATGTTGTCCCTTTCATCCTGCCATGGAGGCAGGCTAGGGAGGGGGAGGGAATCGGGGACATTGGTGGTGGGAAATGGGCACTGGTGGAGGGATGGGTGCTGGAACACTGTATGGCCTAAACCAAAACATGAACATTTTTGTAATTGTTTATCTCACTGTAATATAATAAAATATATTAAAAATGTTGTCCCTTTCTGTCTTTCCACGCCTTTGAGGATTCAAAGGGGTTCACCAGGTTATGATATAAAATTTAGAGGACGTTTCCAATCTGCATTTTAATCTGGCCATACTTAGAGGCATACTTAGTGTTCTGCATGTTCCGCATTGCCACATTTGAAAAATTCCTGAACACGAAAGTTCCTATTTTGGACGGCGGGGGCATATCCAGCGATCTCCTGGCTCTGCACTCAGCAATAACTCCTGGTTGTGCTGAGGATTCTTAGGGGATGCCAGGGTGCCAGTGATCTATCCTGGGTCAGCAGTGCAAGACACTGCTGTTCTATCTCTCCAGCCCTGAACACAAAATTCGTGTCTACAAAGGCTTAAATTGGGGAAAACATTAAATATAAAATTACCAACCAAAGCAGAGCACGTGGCAAAAAGGAAAAAGATAAAAATGAACGAATTTGCGTAACCTCCTCTACGTCTAGTACTTCAGTGCTGCTCTCTCAGATAAGTCTTTTTCTTCTTTTTCTTTTTTTCTGAGTTTTTAGGTCAACGCTATTTATGCTTTGGATCTACTCCTGGCTCTAAGCTCAGGGATCGAACCTGCATCAGCCCCGTGCAAGGCAAGAGCCCCGCCCGCTGCACAATCTCTCTGACTCTAAGCTATCACTTCCGAATTTGCGCGCTCTAATGCTTCTTAGCAGCCTAGTTCCGGACGGGAGGAAGGACTAGAAACGGGGGCGGGGGGGGGAGGGACTACAGAGGGGCGGGACCGCAGAGGGCCGGGGCCCTGGGTCGGACCTCATTGGTTCTCTGACCGGAAGCGGCGGAGCGAGCAGGTCGCGCAGGCGTTTCTCACTCACTCCCGCGGCGCGAGCCCTCAGCCGCTCTGACTGGTCAGGCAGCATGTTACGGTTGTCAGTATTCCGGCTGCTAAGACGCGCCGGAGCTAACCAGGTCTCGCTCTCGGAGGCCTCTGACCGGCGCCACTACAGTCCGCGCCCCCTCGAGCCTCGAGACGATGTCGGCGACCCGCGCGCCTGCTTCACGACGCCCATTTTCTACGTGAACGCGGCTCCTCACATCGGACACCTGTACTCGGCGGTACTGGCGGACGCCCTGTGCCGCCACCGTCGCCTCCGGAGTTCCCAGCGCCTCCGCCACGCGATTCTCAACGGGCACCGACGAGCACGGCTTGAAGATTCAGCAGGCGGCCGCCACTGCGGGCCTCACGCCGACCGAGCTGTGCGAACGAGTGTCTGCCCAGTACCGGCGTCTTTTCCGCGAGGCTGACATCGCCTCCACCGACTTCATCCGGACCACCGAGCCCCGACACCGGGAGGCCGTGCAGCACTTTTGGGGGCTGCTCCAGGCTCGGGGGCTGCTCTATAAGGGGGTCTATGAAGGTTGGTATTGCGCGTCCGATGAATGCTTCCTGCCGGAGGCCAAGGTCACCCGGCAGCCGGGCCCGTCGGGGGACTTATGCCCCGTGTCGCTCGAGAGCGGCCACCCCTGTCTCCTGGACCCAGGAAGAGAACTACATTTTCAGGCTCTCCGCGTTTCGGGAGCCGCTCCGGCGGTGGCTCCTGGACAACCCCCGGGCCATCACCCCGGAGCCCTTCTATCACTTAGTCCTTAACTGGCTGGAGGAGGAGCTGACCGACCTGTCCGTGTCGAGGAGGAGAAGCAACCTGCACTGGGGCATTCCGGTGCCGGGCGACGATTCGCAGACCATCTACGTGTGGCTGGACGCCTTGGTCAACTACCTTACTGTCATTGGCTACCCAGACGCCCGGTTCGAATCTTGGCTGCCAGCCACCGTTCACGTCATAGGCAAGGACATCCTGAGATTTCATAGCATCTACTGGCCAGCCTTCCTCTTGGCGCCGGCTTGAGCCCCCCACACCGCATCTGTGTCCACTCCCACTGGACTGTCAGTGGCCAAAAGATGTCTAAGAGCTTGGGCAACGTGGTAGATCCCGGGGCTTGCCTTGACCGTTATACGGTGGATGGCTTTCGGTATTTTCTCCTGCGGCAGGGTGTTCCCAATTGGGACTGTGATTACTATGATGAAAAGGTGGTTAAGCTGTTAGATTCCGAGCTGGCAGATGCATTGGGAGGCCTCTTGAACCGATGCACTGCTACCAGAATCAATCCTTCTGGAACCTATCCGGTCTTCTGCCCCAGCGCCTTTCCCAGTGAACCTGGGCTGGTGGGACCGTTAGTTCGGGCTCAGGCAGAGGATTATGCACTAGTGAGCGCAGTGGCCACTTTGCCTGAGCAAGTAGCAGACCACTATGACAACTTTCAGATCTATAAGGCCCTGGAGGCAGTGTCCAACTGTGTCCGGCTAACTAATGGCTTTGTCCAAAGGCATGCACCGTGGAAACTGAACTGGGAGAGTCCAGTGGATGGTCCCTGGCTAGGTACTGTGCTTCATGTGGCCTTGGAATGTTTGGTGAGTCTTTGGAACTTTGCTCCAGCCT
The DNA here is from genome assembly GCA_021461705.1 of Cryptotis parvus. Classification (NCBI taxonomy): domain Eukaryota; kingdom Metazoa; phylum Chordata; class Mammalia; order Eulipotyphla; family Soricidae; genus Cryptotis; species Cryptotis parvus. The sequence continues at coordinate 22,058 of JAJIBD010033713.1, read as the reverse complement.
GTCACCCCAACCCCGCTGACAAGCTGCTGTGCAGGTTGGGAGTCTCTGCCACAGAGAGGGGCCTTGGAGAACTCTGTTTTTTGCCTCGATTCTATGGACAGCCATGCCCATTTGAAGGGAGGAGGCTGGGACCTGAAACTGGGCTCTTGTTTCCTAGACTGGACCAGTCCAGGACCTGGCTGATGAAAGCCCATAGGACCTAGAGACTCTTATCTTAAGATGTATCTTAATGACTTGTGGTAAAAAAAAGCAAATGTATTATTATTTTGCCCTTTCAGGAAAGCTAATGTTTTTTAAACTGTTGCTTCAATGAGCACATAAGCCATGTCCCTGTGAGAAGTAATTTGTAGCTTTTCAGGTGCTTACTGTACATTCCTCAGTTCCTTTCGCCATTATCCGTGCTAGTTAATGTGTCAAGAGTCTCTGAGGCAAAGATGAGTAAGAGATAAATTTGCTCTCTGTTATTCGCGTTTTGCCTCCTCCTAAACCAGTTATTTGCCCAGACTACCTCTCATGACGTTTTTTCTGGAATGACTGCTGCTGGCCAGATTAGAGCCTGAGAGTTGGAGGCCCCTACCTCAGCTTTCTAGGGTATCCCTACTTTGTTACTATATTCAGTCTCCTGTTAAAAAGATTATCTTATTAATTATTTTGAAAACCAGAGTCCTAGGTGATGTGGTTTTTTTTTTTTTTTTTTTTGCTTTTTGGGTCACACTGGCGATGCTCAGGGGTTACTCCTCGCTCTGTGCTCAGGAATTACTCCTGGCGGTGCTCGGGGACCATATGGGATGCCGGGATTGAACCCAGGCCGGCATAGGCCGGCCACGTGCAAGGCAAACGCCCTACCCGCTGGGCTATCGCCCGGCCCTAGGTGATGGTTTTTACCAGTGTTTATGTTTTCAGTTCTTAAAACTTAACTGGTCCTGGGCCGGAGCAATCAGGGTAGGGGTGTTTGCCTTGCATGCGGCCAACCCTGGTTCGATCCCCGGCATCCCATATGGTCCCCCTGAGCACCTCCAGGAATAATTCCTGAGTGCAGAGCCAGGAGTGACCTCTGAGCATTGACAGGTGTGACCCAAAAAAAAAAAAAAAAAAAAAAACTTAAATGGTCCACTAGTTATGCTTTGTGACATTGCATTCAATCAGTAGATGGCGCTCTCACACAATCTGGTTTTGCAGGATTTAATTTTTAAAAAAAATTAAAAAAATTTTTTTTTCTTTTTTGGGTCACACTCTGCGATGCTCAGGGGTTACTTCTGACTTGTCGCTCAGGAATTACTGAGGGGGACTCAGGGGACTATATAGTGCTCAGGGGACTATATAGGACTATATAGGATGCCGGAGATCAAACATGGGTCAGTGGCGTGCAAGGCAAACACCCTACCCGCTGTAATTTCTTAACATAAGGAATAACCACTGCTGTTTCATAGAAAGTAATATTTTTTTCTTTTTGGGTCACACCCGGCAATATTCAGGGGGTTACTCCTGGCTCTGCAGTCAGGAATTACCCCTGGCGATTCTCGGGGGACCATATGGGATGCCTGGGACCAAACCCAGGTCAGCCGCATGCAAGGCAAATGCCCTACCCCCCCCTGTGCTATCGCTCTGGTCACTCACAGAAAGTAATTTCAAAAAGATAATCCTCAGTTCTTTCAGACTATTGAAAATGTTTACTCTAATATTTAGCAAACTAGTAAGTAAATGTATTAAATTCGGAACATATAAAACTTTTGAGGTACTTGCTGTGTTCAGATTATTTGAACTTTTAATAACGTTAGGTTACATGTATGATTTGAAAACATGTAAATCATTCAAAAGGTCTATTTTATTTTTGTTTTTGAGCCAAACCTAGTGGTGCTTAGGACTTTTGATGTAGTCCCTTACCCCCCAAAGAGCACTTTTTAAAAGGAGTCTAAATTTTGTTTTCTACATACATAATTTACATGAAATTTTTGGATCAGTTATGGTCTTTAGTATAGAAATTTTTAATACATTTACTTTTAAGTAGTTTTTATTAATAGTTTCTTTTTGCTTTTTAACTATTTATTAAAGTTTAAAAGTTTGTAAGTACCTTATTCAGGTTTGTTCTGTTGCGTTTGTTGAAGGTGATGATGGTGAAGGGAGGAAAATGATCAGTGCTTCAGGAATCTGGCTGGATTTAGGGATCTCTCCAAGGCTCCATAAAAGAACATCACAGAGAAGATTTAAGGTATCACTTTATATAATGACATTAGCACAGTAAGCCAGCATCATCTCATAGGTGATTGGCCCAAATTAAAAATGAGGATGTGCCTTGAAATATTCCTTTTATGCATGGTAGTCAGCTGAGTGCTCACTAAAAAGAAAGTTGTAGTTCTAGATTTATTCTATAGGTGATACTGTTGCTACTGTTCTTGTTTGTTTGTTAATGATTTATGGTTGCTTGGAAACAGCTTAAAAAGATTAGTTTTAAGGCATTCTAAAGGTGGAAGGACTTTCTACAAAGGTTCTTTTAGACGCTGTTTACATCATAATGGAATTGTGAGCCAGGTTTCATGCTGGGATCACGGGGTTTATTAGTGGTACTTTGGGATAGAGTAATATTTTCTAGGATTAATAGAACAGAATGGTTGAAGAGATTGGATGTATTTATATGGATGAAGGAAAACGGACTTGAAAAGAGACCAGCGAAATGATAACCTCTACTTTTTGAAGTTCCCTTAAAATCAATCGTAGAGATCTTATACCATGAATGAACACTCTTTTGTTTTTAAATGGCCTGATAATAAACTGACTTGTAAGGTGTTGAAAGATTTCCGTTTGTGCACTAAACTGACTGTAGAATATTTGTGGTACTAGAGGGCATAAGCAAATAGGGAACCAGAGAAGAGATACAAAAGATGGGGTATTTTGAGAGGCGTGTGAGATGTGGGATGATATTCTGGTGATGTGAAAGACAAATCAACTGAATATTTTTGCATGAGGCATAATAGGTAAAAAGCAAATAATCTTTGGGTACTCAATTGATGCATTCAGTTTGAATGGTTAAGTGGATGATGGATGAAAATCAAAAGAGGAGGAAATGCTTTTCCAGGAAATGGCCTCTGAAACCACAGTTGATAAATCTGTAAACCTTTCAGAAGCCCCTTATCCACAACTATTAACACCTTATCTAGCACCCTCTGGACCCACTGACCAGAAAGGAAGTTTCTCATAAATACTATTCCCGAGGTTATTAAAATTTCATTTTGGAGGCTTGGAACACAGTGTTATAGGAGAGACCACGGACCAGTTTATCGATAGCAAGTTAAATAGTAATAAACATATAAGCTGTTAACTTGGCAGACTATGGAGCTATACAAGAAGTTGGAGTCATTATATATTAAATGGCACCATGTATATTGGAGGTTATTTCACAAGTGAAGTCCTGTTAGGCAACCTCAGCAGTCAGAAGATTTCTGGCTATGTAGAGGTCAATGACAGTCAGGACCAAATAGATGCAACTCTGCTTTTATTCAAAACTCAAGTGTTCTGAAAATAGGTCTCAACTATTTAATTTATTTATTTATTTATTTATTTATTTATTTATTTATTTATTTATTTTAAGTATTTTATTATACCACTGTGAGATATACAATTACAAAGATGTTCATATTTGGGTTTTGGTCATACAGTGTTCCAGCACCCATCCCTCCACCAGTGCCCATCTCCCACCACCAATGACCCCGGTTCCCTCCCCCTCCCTCAGCCTGCTTCCATGGCAGGTTCTTTATTTCTTTCCCTTTCTCTCTATCTCTTTCTCTTTCCCTTCCCTTCCAGATGTGGATTACAGAACATACATTAAAGGGTTGTCATGTGTATCTTTTTTGCTTGTATTTAATGCTCAGTTCTAGGTTGGTATTAGTACTTTCGACAATTGTTAGCACACTGTTCCATTTTCTGTCTTACCTAGCCTCTGACGCCCGCTCGTTTGTGATAATTTCCACCTTTGAAAAAAACCTCCTGATACATGTTTCACTTGATCTTGGATATTGGTATCATAATATGTACATATATATTTATGTCATGCAGATAAATGCAGATTCTGTATCTGTCTCAACTATTTTTTAAGGACTTGTGTCTCCTTAAGGATTAAGAAAATCACGATAAATTCAGTATTGATAGCAGAGTACTCAAGAAGACCTAGTTTGGTTTGCCTTGAGGCCTAGATCTCCACAACTCCCCTGCCTTCTCTGCTCTCAAAGTGTACTTGTGATTGGTAGGACATATTCTTCAGATGTAAGAAGTTCTGTAACTGAAGTTAAGTTAGTAGGTAGTAGTTGGTCTGGTTGTGGGCCTTTTTATAGGATGACTTAAATCATAAGTAACTGAGCAATAGCCAACAGTCCCAAATATTCAATAAATGACTCCTTAGGCCTTAGGGTAGGGATGCTTTCCTGAGCTTCAGAATGCCCGCCCTTAAGGAGTAGGTAGTTGGAGTTTCATCCTGTTAGTGTACCCTTCATTTATGAGGAATAGCATTCCTCTTAAGACACTTCACGCAGCTGCAGTATGCTCTTTAATTGCCTACCAGTGACAGTTCTCCACTAATCAGTAATTCTACCAGATATAGAACAAACCCTTCTTTTTCTCTTTTCATTGAATAGAACATTTTTTAATTTCATTTTTATTAAAGAACTATTATTTACATAGTTATTGATAGTGAGTTTTAGGCATATAATATTTCAATAATAATCCCTCCACCAGTGTAAATTTCCCTTCACCGTGTTTCCAGAGTCCCTCCCACCCCAACCCCCATCTTATCCTCACCTGCCAGTTTGCTGTCAACCATATTACCAAACTTCAGTGGTTGCAGCTTAGATCTCATGTTTTCAGTTTTGTTAAATCTGTGTTTTGGATATGGCTATACCACTTACCAGTGTCACGGATATAACTCAAGCCCCAAAGCTTTCACCTATTCTTTTTTTTTTAATTTTTTTATTATACCACCGTGAAACATACAATTACAAAGGTGTTCATAATTGGTTCTTGGTAATACAGTATTTCAGCACCCATCCCTCCACCAGTGCCCCATTTCCACCACCCATGTATCCCACCCCTCCCGCCCACCCCCAGGCTGCCTTAATAGCAGGTACCCCAGTTTCTTCTCTTTCTCTCTCTGTCTCTCTGTCTCTGCATCTCTCTCCCTCTTATTTTACACATTGTGGCTAGCCCTGTAGATATTTAGAGTTTATCACTTAAGTCTCTTTGTGTATATTCAATGGTGAGTTTTAATCTGCCATTACCATTTCCCACATTTTGTAAAACACTGGTATCTATTTATGTCGTATTAATGAATGCAGTCATTCTATATCTGTCCTTTTCCTTCTGACTAATTTCACTCAGCATGATAGTCTCCATGTCCATCCATTTGCAGGTAAATTTCATAATTTCATCTTTTCTGACAGCCGCATAGTATTCCATAGTGTAGATGAACCACAGTTTCTTTAGCCAGTCCTCTGTTCTCGGGCATTTAGGTTGTTTCCAGATTCTAGCTATAGTGAATAGCTCAGAGATGAATAAAGAAGTACAGATAGTGTTTCTGCTATGTGTTTTTCGGTCTCTCAGGTATATTCCCAGGAGTACTATTGCTGGATCAAATGGGAGCTCAATATCTAGTTTTCGGAGGAATGCCCATATTGTTTTCCAAAAGGGCTGGACCAGTTGGCACTCCCACCAACAGTGGATCAGAGTCCCTTTTTCCCCACATCCATGCCAGCACTGGTTGTTCTTGCTGTTTTGGATGTGTGCCAGTCTCTGTGGTGTGAGATACACTTTATTACTTCTTGAGGAACATTTGTTTTCCAATAGAACTCAGAAGAATTTTTATTTTTCTCCTGGCATTTTTGGGCCTCACTGGCGATGTTCAGGGTTTACTTCTGTCTCTGCACTCAGGAATTACTCCTGGCAGTGCTCGGGGACCATATGGGATGCTGAGGATTAAACCCAGTTGGCTGTGTGCAAGGCAAATGCCCCACTTGGCTGTTCTATCACTCTGGCCCCTAGAACTCAGAAGATTCTTAATACATAAATATGACTCTCTGTCGGGGATGCCTCTGGGGTCTCCGACAGTGTCAGGACAGAAGTTCTCTTCTACCTCCGAGGACACTGGGGAACGAATGAAAACTCACGAGTCCGGCACAGTTCCAAAAGGCTTTTAATAGTACAAAAGCTCTACCACCACAATCTAATATAATGAAAGAACTCTAGCTCTGGTCAGAACTTAGACCATACAAAAGAGCCCGAGTCTCCCACCAAAGAGAGAGGATCTCAACCGAGAGGAGTCCTACCCAAAAGAAGGTGCAAAAGGCCAAGGGGGCCTCAAGTCAGTCCCCTTATATACACCAACTTAATCCAACAGGGAGGGTCATGTCAACAAAGAACTCTAAACAGTGTAGAAGGGTGGTGCCACGCCCTATTACAGGTATAAATAAAGGTTAGCCAAGGACTAATCCCCCTATTATGTAAAACACTGGAGAGAGAGAGAGAGAGAGAGAGAGAGAGAGAGAGAGAGAGAGAGAGAGAGAGAGGGCTGATATAAAGTAATACATTTTAATTTCATGAGCTTCATGTAATCTAGATGGTACCCACAAGGTCCTTCTTATTTATTATCTGCACCAGGGACAAGATTCTGAGTATCTTGTTCTCCGTATACTGAAAGGGTCACACTCGCCTGCTTGAGAGCAAACTAGTATGATCCTTCCTATAATCTTCCTATAGTCTCAACATAGCCAGGGTGGTAGTCTCCTGGTAAATTCTAACTGTCCCACGCTGGGTGCAGTGGGTAAAAAGAGGAGCTGTGCCCAATCTAGAAAACATAGAAGTCTTAGTAGATGTATAAGTCATAAGATATTCAGAGTCAAGGTGACTTCTGTAAGTGCCACACCCTCTAGCAGTGTTTACAAAGAAGAGAGGTCTCATTAGAATGAACTTTGGCTTAAGTAGATTAAGCTGTGAGTGGGTAAAACACCAAAGCTCCCAGATTAGCTAAATCTGTCATCCAACAACTCTCCACATAGAATTATTTGATTATTTTTTCCTTTTTGTGTCACACCTGGTGATGCTCAGGGGTTACTCCTGGCTCTGCTCTCAGGAATTCTGGTGTTGCTTGGGGACCATATGGGATGCTGGGGATCAAACCTAGTTTGGCCTTGTGCAAGGAAAATACCATACCTGCTTTACTATCGCTCTGGCCCTATAGAATTGTTTGAAAGGAACATTTATCTTAGGCTTCCAAGAGTTTTTAGTTAAAATCTTTTTTTTGTATTCAAGTTTTGATTGCCAAATGGCAAGTCAATACAATTAAAATTTGGGAACCATGTATAGCTTTATACCTCAAGATATGTTCTTTATTCACCCACTACCAAAATGCTAGTGCCATGCTAAAATTTAGCTGCTTTACACACTCTCAGTAATCCTTTGTTAATCACCATATTGTTCAGAGTGAGAATATTTTAATTTTGCAAAGAACAAACCCGTATATTGATGAGGTGTGAGGTCCTATAAACCTTTCCCTTTTGTCAAAGTTTATCAGTAGCCATCTTGTATCTATTTTGTAGAAGAGTTTGCTAGTTCAGAGAGCTCAGGGGAGTTGACCAGGAATATGTTTCAGGGGAGTATGTTCTAGAAGAAAGTTTTTGGGTCCCTTGTAAACCTAAAACATCATGTGGTATGTCATTTTTAGTGCAACATATCTAGTTATCACTTCTTGCAGTTTTGGGCTAGAATTGGAAGTTAATATTGCTAGAAGAATCAGAACAGAACCATTGAGTTAGTTATGGCAGGATTTTTTTTTTTCTTTTTTGGGCCACACTCGGTGACACTCAGGGGTTACTCCTGGCTTTGCACTCAGGAATTACTCCTGGCAGTGCTCAGGGGACCATGTGGGATGCCCCTACCTGCTGTGCTATTGCTCTATCCCTGGGAGGCATGGCGGGTTCTAGCCCTGGCCTACCACTCCAGTAGAGCCTCACAACAAGCCAGACGACCCCCCGCCCCCCCGCCTCCATGGGGGCTGCCATTTTCCACGTCCGGACTTCCCTCTCATCACAACTCCACCCAGCAGACCAGACTATCACAGCCTGACTCGCATGGCCACTAGTGGCTGCGCGGTTCATCAATAAATGCTTTATTTAGAGGTGACTGCAAGAGTATGCTACCCGCATGGCAAGCCTGGCAAGCTGCTCGTGTCGTATTTGATATGCCAAATACCAGTAACATTTATATTAGGTCATTCTCAAGACCTAATATAATGGTTTGAGGCTCTTTAAGTTCCTGGAGCAAGCGGATGCCTTTGGGTTCTACTAGCATGAGACAGGACATATGGAGATATTACTGGTGCCCGCTCTAGCAAATAGATGATTAACGGGAAGATAGTGATAGTGATCGCATGGTGGTATAATAAAAAAAATTACAAAAAGAATTATTTTTTACTCCTGGCATTATTCCTGGTTCTTTGTTAACAGATCATTCCTGGTTGTAATGAAGGGACCATAAGCAGTGTGGGGGATTGAAGCAGAGGGTCACCCATGTGCAAAGCAAGTGCCCAAACCCTGGTACTATCTCTCTGGATCATGTATCACATATTTCCATGATAAGGGAAGGGAGGTAGAAAGAGCTACACGCTGAGATGAGGTCCTGGTTTTGATATTGGTCATTGCAAAAACAAAATAAAAATAACAAACCAAACCTCACACCCCCATACCCCCTAAAAGAGAAAATCCATATTCAGTACTGTGCCTCTTCTCTTGAGTAGCTATTGGAACATTAAGCCACACCTGCATTTTTTACGAAGTTTGACAAGGCTATAGTATAATAATTTCTCTTCCACTTAGTTTATTTTTTAAAATTTGTCCACATTTATTTATTTTTATTAGAATACCATGATTTACCAAGTTGCTCACAATACAGTTGTTTCAGGCATTCAGTGTTCCAACAACCATCCCACCACCAATGGGACCTGCCCTCCAGCAATAGCCCTAGTGGCCCACTTACCATCCCAGGCAACCCCTTTGCTGGCACAAACAAATTTACTTCCTGTTGTTGTAACACAAAGGCAAATGGAATTACCAAATGGTAGATCAATAAGAGTCCATTTGTGATCAATGTTGCATCTCATACGAAGTCACCAGAGTCACTGAGGATCTGCTGAACTGGTTGGTGCCAGCTTAACCTTCTGTGTTAGTGTTTTTACTCACTGAGCTCCGTCGGTTTCTGTGTCACTTTTCCAGCAGGTTGGCTGGGATCCCATTTGGGAGTGTCAGCTGCGCGGTCTAGGAGTTACAGATCTGCAATCTGGCAGTTTGACGAGGTTCAGCTGTGTCGCTGGGCCTTTCTATGTCTGACAGTGTCAGGTGTGACTGTGGGCTGCTGGGCCTTCAAGAAAGGGGCTCCACCTGTCCCATTCTGAGAAGGCACAGCCTGAGCCATCTTGGGATATTTGTTGGCGTCATGTTGTTTTGGAGATGGGACACTGGGCAGTTTCTCTGCCAATATGATGGTGGGTAGGGGTGTGTGTGTGTGTGTGTGTGTGTGTGTGTGTGTGTGTGTGTCTGTGTGTCTGTGTGTGTGTGTTGGGGGGTTGACTGCTGGGTTTTCTAGGGGCCTTCATTAAAGGGGCAGATTCAGCCTGCTCACCAAGAGTGATTTCTGAGGTCAGGGGTAAGCCTAGAGCTCATGGAGGTCTGGGAGATTATGCAAGGTCTGAGCACAAGATTCTGTGCTTGTTCCTTGTGCTGCAGCTCTCTGGGCCAGTGAATGAACACTGATGAAAAACACCGAGAGACAGATTGACTTGGCATTTCTGTGCCTTTGCAGGCCCCAGCTCATCCTGTTACTTGGAGGGTCCTTCTTCTCTTCCTCCTCCTGCAGCTCCTTCTCCTTTTCTTCCTCCTCCTCCTTATGCTCCTCTTCCACTTGGTTTATGACACAGTTTACTTACCACAGATTTTAAAGTACCCACCTCTTAAGTATAAGATGTTACTCTTAAGTACCAGAATGTTTTATGAAATCAAATATGCACCTGCAAGAAGAAAATTACTGCTCCAAGTAATTTGGAGCCATGCCTTCTAGTTAAAGAGATGAGCCATGCTTTCTAGTTAAAGAATTTTTAAATGAAATATCTGAAGAGGGCCTGGAAGATCACTGGGTAAGCTAAAGAGATAGCTCTATGAAAGACTGTGGAAATGGATGACACCACTTTAGTGACTGGTAAGGGGAAAATGGTATTAACGTCTCTGTACTACCATGTCTAGGAGCATGTTTTCTGTGTGTACTTACGCTTACAGTTAAGAATCACTGGTTTATCAGATTTAAAATGAAAATCATCCTTCAATAACTATGATTGTTATAGATTAGAATCACTGATCTATCATTAATACATAAAAGAAAAATATGACCAGGGTTGGAAAGATGGTACACTAGGTAGGGTGCTTATCTTACATGTAATCAACCCTGGTTTGGTTTCCCAACACTGCATATGGTTCCCTGAGCACAGCCAGGTATGCTGTGAAAAATTAATGTTTTTTTTTCGAATCCTTATTAAATTGTTTAATAAGTTAATTTTTCTTGTTTTGAACTATATTAAGTAAGATAACTATATTGGTTAGATACCTGTAAATATTTAAAAGTTGATAAGGATGTTACACATTTTGGATTAATCACTAAATTAAGAAAACTATATGTTTTAAGACAGATGAAAAGAAAGGTTAGAGAACAGAAACAAAAGAGGATAAAAAGGCAACATAAAATTAAAAATATGAGTTAAAATGCAAGGCAGGTGACCTACCCACTGTACTCTCTCCCAATTATTTTTTTGTATTATTACTGGGGGGGGTTCTGAGAAAGCTCCGTCTCCAGAGCGGCCAGGCTCAGCCTGAGTCGCGGAGACTTGCTCGCCCATGCGGGCATTCTCCTCTAGCAGCGGTGGTACTTGTCCTCAGCGCGGTGATGTTCGGAATCCGGCATTTCCCCAGCAGGACTCGGACAGTCCTGCTGGGCCCCTGTTGGGTCATCTCTGATTTTCCCAGTTTCCTCCAATAAATCCTGGCTTCCGCTTTCCTTACCAACGAGTTCAGAAAGCAGCCTGTCCTTTTCAGATGTTATCAGGGACAGCTCTTCGGATTTCTCAAGGATCTCTTTCCTCAGCATTTCTACTTCTGAGGGCAAAGATTTCAATTCCGTGAGCAAAGTAACTTCTTTATGCAAAGCCTCCTTCTCCTCCACTTCCCTCTTCAGCTCCTTTTGGAGATCAGAAATCTTCCTTTCCAGTTCCAAGGTGGAGAGCACATCTTTGGGCACCTTGCCGCTTAGCAGAGCTGTGAGCTTGGAGATCTCGCTGAATGAGGACTGCAGCTCTTTCTCCAGATCTGCCTGCATCTTCTTCCTGGCCTCCAGCTGCCGCTGAGAGCCCTGCAGGGGCTGCTACTGGTTCTCATGTGCCCAGCCGCTCATGAGGTGCCCAGGAGGGATGGCAGGTTCTAGCCCTGGCCCGCCACCCCAGCAGAGCCTCACAACAAGCCAGACGACCCACCACTCCATGAGGACCTCCATATTCCACATCCGACTTCCTCCTCGTCAGAATTCCACCCAGCCGACCAGCCTATCACAGCCTGGCTCGTGCTGCCGCCGGCCGCGCGATTCTTCAATAAATGCTGGATTTTGAGATGACTACAAGAGTATGCTACCCACACGGCAGAGCCTGGCAAGCTACCCATGTCGTATTTGATATGCCAAATACCAGTAACAATTATAGACCTCATTCCCATGACCTGATGGAATGGTTTGAGGCTCTTTATGTTCCTGGAGCAAGCAGGTTCCCTTGGGCTCTACTTGCATGAGACAGGTCATATGGAGATGTTACTGGTGCCCGCTCGAGCAAATCGAAGATAAACGGGAAGACAGTGAAGACAGACAGTGATATTACTGGGGAGGGGGAGGTAGAGGCTAGAGGTGGGAATGCAAAAGTTATGACCATTTTTTTCTTTCGCTTTTTGGGTCATGCCTGGCGATACTCGGGTTGCTCCTGGCTCTGCACTCAGGAATCACTTCCCGTGGAGCTCAGGGGACTGACCATACAGGATGCCAGGGATCAAACCTAGGTTGGCCACATGCACGGAATATGCCCTCCCTGTCATGCTATTGCTCAGGTCCCTCTTCACTTGTATTACTTGTATCATTTGTCTTCCCGTTGTTCATCGATTTGCTCGAGTGGGCACCAGTAAAATCTCCATAAGTCCTCTTGCATGCTAGTGTAGCCCAAGGGCATCTGCTCACTCCAGGAACATGAAGAGCCTCAGACCATTCCTTCAGGTTATGGGAATGAGGTCTATCATTGTTACTGGTTTTTGGCATATAAAATACGACACAGGTAGCTTGCCAGGCTCTGCCATGCAGGTGGTATACTCTCAGTAGTAGGCTCTCTTCTCGTGTATTTACTAATGAACCACATGGCTGCAAAGCAACGGGAGAGAGATCAGCTTTTCTCTTGGATGGAGCTCTGATGAGCTGTGGAGTCCAGATGTTGAAAATGGTGTCCTTCATGTGTGGGGGTTCTTCTGGCTTCTTGCGAGGCGCTATTGGGATGGCAGGCCAGGACTAGAACTCGCCTTCCCTCCCAGCGCCTCACGATCAGCTGAGCACAGGGAGAGCTGGTAGTGGCTCTGCCCCATGTGTCTCCAAGGCCGGGGAAATGGATGAAAACTCACGAGTGCAGCGCAGTTCAAAAAGACTTTTACTAATTATCAATAATAGAACAAGCTCTGCCACACAATCCAAGATAATGGGATTCCTGAGACCTCTAGCTCTTAGTCAGAACTCTGACCATGCACTTGGGCCCAAGTCTCCCACCAAAGTGCCAAAGGTTCCTTTTCATATATCTTTAACTGGGGCATCATAACTCAGTGCTCACTTCATCTCAATGCATGCCGCTCCCCAAAAGAATTGCACGACAGGTGCTTTATTTGGGAGAGCGCTGGAATGGTCCCCAACACCATTCCAGCCCCCAAATGGTCTTACCTGAGTATTACCTCCTACACCCCCCCATAAAACAAACTAAGAAAATGAATGGCACCCCATAGGGTTCTCCGAACACAGCCAGGAGTCCTGAGCACTACCAGGCGTGACCCAAAAGAAAATGAAGTGTATTGAACCTCTCTGTCCCCTCACCTGGGGATGCTGCACCCCAGACAGCCAGGGGACCCCACACATTCCCTTCGGCTGACTCTGGTCTCCCTGAACCTCAAGGGCTGGGAAGTGCACCATGTGATGGAACTGGGGGGACTAAGGAATGGGGTCTGGGGATACCCCACCGTCAGTCACTTGTAGGCCTCAGTGACCCCTGCTGTGCTGACAATTTGCAGTGTTGTAGGCACAGCCCAGAGGCCGGGCATGGGGTTGGATGTATGGGAGTGGACGGTGGCAGGGGTGGAGGGTGGAGGAGGTGGTAATATCCAGGGGCCAGAGACTGCAGAAATGAGAGAGAATGCGAGAGAGAATGAGAGACGGAGAGAAAGAGAAAGGGAGAGGGGGAGAGAAAAACAGAGGGAGAGAGATGAAGAGAGGGGAAGAGAAACTGAGAGGGAGGAAAGGAGGGAGAGGAAAGACAGAAAGGGAGAGAAAGTAATGGGGTCCCAAGTGATAGTACATCAGGGGGGCGTTTGCCTTACATGCAGCCCACCCTGGGGGGTTTAATCCTCTGCATCCCATATGGTCCCCCAAGCACCACCAAGAGTAATTCCTGAATGCAGAGCCAGGAGCATTGCCGGGTGTGACCCAAAAAGCCAAAATAAAAAAGTGGGAGAAAGAAGGAGAGAGATAGAGGGAGAAAGGGAAAGAGGGAGGGAGGGAGGGAGGGAGAGAGAGAGAGAGAGAGAGAGAGAGAGAGAGAGAGAGAGAGAGAGAGAGAGAGAGAGAGAGAGAGAGAGAGAGGCATGTGCCTGGCAGGCAGGGAGAGGCTGGTAATGTCTATAGATTATTAAAAGGGGAAAATCTGGCCATATTTTTGCCACAATTTTGTTACTTTAGTAATATGTGAAGGTGAAAGAACCATGGTGCTGTGTTCCTTTTTGTGTCTTCTCATTTTTTAACTTAATTTTTTTAAAACTGTATTTAAACTTTGTGATTTACAAAGTTGTTCACAGTACAGTTGATTCAAATATTCCATATTCCAACACCAGTCTCCACACCACTATGTCCTTACCACCATCAAAGACCTTCATTTCCCACCTAATCCTCATCCCCATACCTACTCCCTTAGCAGGCACTAATATTTTTTTATTACAACATATATCTCAGAATGTTATTACTAAAGTCATGACCTTTTTTTTTTGAGTTGTTACATGTGAATTGGACCGTCTGTATTACTGCTTTCACTTACTGAAGTTATTATTGCAGTGGGCTTCTACTATATTTGTGTTCTCTCATTTACTCTTTTCCACATGAACTCTATGAAGTGTTCCTCCTTGTCTGTTGAATGGATGAGAAACTGAGGCATGAAGAGAGGAAGTAACTTATTGTTATATAGCTTATAAGGGGATAGCCCACTCAAACTCGTTTGATGCCAGAACCTTAGTACTATCCTTAATAATAATACTATGACCATAGTACATATGGAGGTAATAAAAGATAGAAAGTACAATATATCATTGAGTATTTTAAGATGATTTTGTGTTTTTTTGTTTGTTTATTTGGGGGTGCACACCTGGTGATGCTCAGGGTTTACTTCTGACTCTACACTCAGGAATTATTCCTGGCAGTGCTCCAACAACCATATGGGATGCTGAGGATTAAACCTGGGTCAGCTGTGTGCAAGAGAACTCTACCCACTATAGTATCTATCTCTCCAGCCTCAAGAGGAATTATTTTTTTAATGGTTGATTGTGAAACAGATTGATGCCAAGATATACATTTAAAAAAACTTTTTTTTTCTTTTTTTTTTTCTTTTTTTTTGGGTCACATCCAGGAATGCTCAGGGGCTACTCCTGGCTTTGCACTTAGGAATTACTCCTGGCAGTGCTTGGGGGGTGGGGGAACCATGGAGGATGCTGGGGATCAAACCCTTGTTGGTTGTGTATTTATACAAAGCAAACACTTTACTATCACTCTGGCCCCAAAAAAGCATTTATCATAAGATACAACTTTTTTTTTAACAAAAGATTTTGTTACCATGATTTACAGTTTTACAGTGTTGTCAATATGGTTCATGAATAAAACATTAAACACTACCTGCCCCCGCTTTACCCCCTCCTCCTGCTGTCTATTACTATTCATTGTTGTCTCAGGATATTTATTTACTCTTTCCCTTCTAATCCTCCCACTCCCCAACCTTATCTTCCCATCTTACTGCCAGAGTAAGTTCAGTTGTAGACTATAGACCAGCTTAGATTCTGTTGCTTTTGGACTTTTGTTATTCTTCTGCCATGCTGCTTTATATGATGGGTGTTTTTTGGTTTGTTTTTGGGTCTTTAGGTACCACTCTTAGTAGTGTTTGTGGACCACAGGACTATATCCAGCAGTATTGGGCACCACACATTTGCCAGAGACTCAAATCAGGGCCTTGCAAATGCCAGGCCACTTGAGTTATTGTCCTCACTGTATCACTGTATCACTGTCTTCTTCCCATTGTTCATCGATTTGCTCAAGTGGGCACCAGTAACATCTCCATACGTCCTATCACAAGCAAGTAACCCAAGGGCATCTGCTTGCTCCAGGGACAGGAAGATCCCCAAACCATTTTCAGGTCATGGAATTGAGGTCCATAATTGTTACTAGTTTTTGGCATAATAAATAAATAAAACACAGGTAGCTTGCCAGGCTCTGCCGTGTAGGTGGTATAGTCTCAGTAGAAGGCTCGCATCTCGAGCATTTACTGATGAAACTAAGTTATTGTCCTACTCCCAATATATTTTTTTTTGCTTTCAAGTTTTCTTTATATCCTAAATTTGCTTGAATGATAATGTAAATTGGTAAAAAAAAATTAGTACTTGTATAGTCTTCTTGTCTAATTTCTTTTTGCCATACCTGGTGGTGTTCAGAGCTTACTTCTGATTCTGTATTCAGGGATCACTCTTGGTGGGTTCAGGATGTGCCAAGCAAGGCAAACACCCTATCCACTCTTCTATTGCTCTGGTAGAAGTGTTCCATTTTTTAAATTCAGCAGACATTTAATTCAGCAGACATTGGCAACTATCGCCCCATCTGCCCCATCTGCATGTTGTCTGTCATCAACAAGCTGTTCACTCGAGTCATCCTGAACAGGATTGGCAGAACACTAGATGAAGGACAACCATGCAAGCAAGCTGGCTTCCGAAAAGGATTAGCACAATTGACCATATCAACACGGTAACCAAGCTCATTGAGGTTTGTAGGGAGTTCCAGATGCCGCTCTGTCTCACGTTCATTGATTTAAAGAAAGCCTTTGATTCTGTGGAAACTGAAGCGGTCATCGAAGCCCTAGCCAAACAGGGCGTTCAAACCCAATACATCAAAATCCTTCGTGAGCTGTATTACGGATTCACCACCAGGATCTCACCATTCTACAAAGAAGTGATCATCGATGTCAAAAAGGGGTTCGACAGGGTGATACCATTTCACCAAAACTCTTCAGTGCCATCCTCGAGAACATATGGGCAACAATTAGAACGGGAAGGAATGGGAGTGAATATAGATGGTCACCACCTCCGCTTTGCTGATGACATCGTTCTAATAATACCAAACATTAGCCAAGCGGCACAAATGCTGGCTGACTTTGACCGAGACTGTGGAAAGATAGGTCTACAGCTGAATCTCAACAAAACTATATTTATGAGAAATGAGCTAGTTCCAGAGGCCCCATTCACTCTCAATGGAACAAACATCTCTGAATGCAGCAGTTATGTGTACCTAGGTCGAGAAGTCAACATGATGAACAACCTAAAACCTGAGCTGTGCAGGAGGAAGAGAGCAGCATGGAATGCCTTCAAAAGCATCCAAGAAATAGAAAAAAGACAAAGAACGTCCGGCTCTGGGCACATCTCTTTGACTTCACCGTTCTCCCTGCATTAACATACGCCTCAGAGACCTGGGCCCTACGAAAGCAGGATGAGAATGCTATTTGGGTCTCCCAAAGAGGAATTGAAAGAGCTATGCTTGGAATATCATGCCTCACTCAAGTGAGAGAAGGAATCTGAAGTTCTGGCCTCCGTCGCTGTTCCAGAATCAGGGACGCTGACTCCCTTTTCCAAGGCATCGAAAATCAGATGAGCTGGACATGTAATTCGATTGGAGATGACCGCTGGACTAGAGCCATTACCGACTGGATCCCATGGGGATGCCAAAAGATCACGTTGCCGCCCACCTACAAGATAGATGGTCAGACTTCTTTGTCAAGACCCTGAACGAACGTTTTGAGGCTTTTCTTATTCCTGAAGCAAGCAGATGCCATTGGGCTACACTGGCACGTGATAGGATCAAGTGGAAATGTTACTGGCACCCCCTCAAGCAAATCGGCGAATAACGGGATGTCAAGTGATCAAGTGAAGCAATTTTTTTAAACATATTTTATTATACCACCATGATATAAACAATTACAAAAATGTTAATGTTTGGGTTTCAGCCATACAGTGTTCCAGCACCCATCCCTCCACCAGTGCCCATTTTCCCCCACCAATGTCCCCAATTCCCTCTCCCCTCCCCAAACCTATGGCAGGTTCTTTATCTCTTTTCTCTCTTTCTCTCTCTCTTTCTCTCTCTTTCTCTCTTTCTTATCTTACAACTTGTGGATTGTAATATATATACTTAGAGGTTATCATGTGTATCTTTTCCCCTGTATTTAATGCTAAGTTTAATGTGGTAATAGCACTTTTGACAATTATTGGCACACTTATCTATCTTCCCTTTTCTGTCTTATCTTACCTCTGCTATCTGTTTGTGGTAATTTTCACCTTTGACAAGAGCTCCTGATCCACGTTTCGCCTGACCTTGGATGTTGGTATCATAATATGTATATATATATAAATATATATATTTATGTTATGCAAATGAATGCATTCATTCTATATCTGTCTCCTTCTGGCTAATTTCACTCAACATGATCCTCTCCATGTCCGTCCATGTATAGGTAAATTTCATAACTTCAAAGGAAAGCCTCTTCAACAAGTGGAGCTGGGAAAACTGGACAGCTACATATAAAAAATGAATTTGGACCTGTGTCTAATACCTTGCATAAAAATCAGATCAAAATGGATTAAAGATCTCAATATCAGACCTGAATCCATAAAGTACGTTGAAGAAAATATAGGAAAAACCCTCCACGACATTGAAACTAAAGACATCTTCAAAGGTGAAACACCATTAACAAAGCAACTAGAAGAAAAGATAAACATATGGAAATACATGAAACTAAAGAGCTTCTGCACTCTCGAAAGAAACAGTGACCAAGATAGAAAGACAGTCCACAGAATGGGAAAGAATATTCACCCAATACCCATCTGATAAGGGGTTAATATCCAGGATATATCAGTCACTGGTACAGCTATATAAGAAGAAAACAGCCAACCCCATTAAAAAATGGGGAGAAGAGATGAACAGAAACTTTGACAAGCAAGAAATTTGAATGCCAAAAGGCATATGAAAAAATGCTCATCACTAATCATCAGAGAGATGCAAATCAAAACAACAATGAGATATCACTTTACACCACAGAGACTGGCCCATATCCAAAAGGATAAAAGCAACAAGTACTGGCGTGGATGCGGGAAAAGGGGACTCTCTACATTGTTGGTGGGAATGTCAACTTGTACAACCTTTCTGGAAAACAATATGGACATTCCTCCAAAGACTAGAAATTGAGCTCCCTTTTGACCCAGCCATACCACTCCTGGGAATATACCCTGGGAAGCCAAAACACACAGCGGAAACACCATCCACACTTTTATATTCATAGCAGCACTATTCACAATAGCCAGAACCTGGAAACAACCAGTATGCCTGAGAACTGAGGACTGGATAAAGAAACTTTGGTACATCTACACAATGGAAAACTATGCAGCTGTTAGGAAAATGAAGTTATGAAATTTGCCTATATGGATGGACATGGAAAGGATCATGTTGAGTGAAATTAGTCAGAAGGAAAGAGAGATATAGAATGACTGCATTTATTTGCTGGCTGTATATATACATGTACATATATAGTATATATATACATATATGTTATATATCATATTATGCACCAAAATCAATGTCAGGCGAAACGTGGATCAGGAGTTCTTACCAAAAGTGGAAATTACCAAACGTGTGGGAGTCAGAGGTTAGGTAAGACAGAGAAGGGAGCGTGTGAATAAATGTGAAAGGGCTAATACCAACCTAGAACTGGCATTAAAACAGCAAGAGAATGCACATGTTACCTCTAAGTGTAGGTAGTGCAACCCACAATGTGTAAGAGAAGGAAAAGAGAGTGGGAGAGAGAAAAGAGATAAAGAACCGCCATTAGGCAGGCTATGGGAGGGGAAGGGTGGGGACTTGGTGGTGGGATGGGCACTGTGGAGGGTGGGTGCTGGAACACTATATGCGAAACTTAAACATGAAACGTTTTGTATATCCTTTGGTATAATAAAATACTTAAAAAAACTTATAACTTCATTTTCCTAACAGCTGCATAGTATTCCATGGTGTAGATGTACAAAAGTTTTTTTCCGGTCATCAATTCTGGGCACTCTGGTTGTTTCCAGATTCTGGCTATTGTGAATAATGCTGCTATGAACATAAAAGTAGGGATGGTGTTTCGCTGCGTGTTTTGGCTTTCCAGGGTGTATTCCCAGGAATGGTATGGCTGGGTAAAATCGGAGTTCAATTTTTAGTCTTTGGAGAGATGTCTATATTGTTTTCCAAAAAGGCTGTACCAGTCGACATTCCCACCAACAATGGATGAGAGTCCCCTTTTCTCCGCATCCATACTAGCACTTGTTGTTCTTGATCTTTTGGATACGTGCCAGTCTCTGTGGTGTGAGATGATATCTCATTGTTGTTTTAATTTGCATCTCTCTGATGACTAATGACGATGAGCATATTTTCATATGTCTTTTGGCTGTTCGAACTTTTTCCTTGTCGAAATTTCTGTTCATTTCTTCTCCCCCATTTTTTGATGGGGTTGCCTGTTTTCTTCTTTTAAAAGTTCTACCAGTGCCTGATATATCCTGGATATTAATCCATTGTCAGATGGGTATTGGGTGAATATTCTTTCTCATTCTGTGGACTGTCTTTGTATCTTGGTCATTGTTTCTTTTTGAGGTGAAGAAGCTTTTTAGCTTCATGGAGTCCCATATGTTTATCTTTTCTTCTAGTTGTTTTGTTAGTGGTGTTTCTTCTTTGTGGTTTTTTTTTTTTTTTTTTTTTTTGCTTTTTGGGTCACACCCAGTGATGCTCAGGGTTACTCCTGGCTCTGCGCTCAGGAATCACTCCTGGCACTGCATGGGGGACCATATGGGATGTCGGGGATCGAACCGGGTCGGCTGCATGCAAGGCAAACGCCCTACCCGCTGGACTATTGCTCTGGCACCAGTGGTGTTTCTTCTTTGAAGATGTCCTTAGCTTCAATGTTGTGGAGGATTTCTTTTTTTTTTTTTTTTTTTTTTTTTTTGCTTTTTTTTGGGTCACACCCGCGACGCTCAGCGGTTACTCCTGGCTCTACACTCAGGAATCACTCCTGGCGATGCTCGGGGGACCATATGGGATGCCGGGGATCAAACCCAGGCCAGCACAGGCCGGCGCGTGCAAGGCAAGCGCCCTACCCGCCAGGCTATCGCTCCGGCCCCTGTTGTGGAGGATTTTTCTTATATTTTCTTCAATGTACTTTACGGATTCAGGTCTTATATTGATCTGATTTTTGTGCATGGTGTTAGACAGAGGTCCAAGTCCATTTTCCTACATGTAGCTGCCCAGTTTTCCCAGCACCACTTGTTGAAGATGCTTTCCTTGCTCCATTTCATACTTTTCACTCCTTTATTAAAGATTAATTTTTCATGTATTTGAGGCTGGTTGTCAGGATACTCAACTCTATTCCATAGGTCCACAGGTCTGATTTTTTTTTATTTCACATTTTGGGACACACCTGGCAATGCTCAGGGGTTTCTCCTGGCTCTGCACTAGGAATTACTCCTGGCGGTGCTCGGGGACCATATGGGATAACAGGGATCTAACCCAGGCCATCATGGGCTGGCTGCTTGCAAGGCAAACGCCCTACCCGGCTGGACTATCGCTCTGGCCCCACAGGTCTGTTTTTGTTCCAATACCATGCTGTTTTAATTACCACTGCTTTGTAGTAGAGTTTGAAGTTGGGGAAGGTGATGGCTCCCATCTTCTTTATCCCAAGGATTGCTTTAGCTATCCATGGAGATTTATTATTCCATACAAAT
The DNA here is from genome assembly GCA_021461705.1 of Cryptotis parvus. Lineage (NCBI taxonomy): Eukaryota > Metazoa > Chordata > Mammalia > Eulipotyphla > Soricidae > Cryptotis > Cryptotis parvus. The sequence goes on along the minus strand of JAJIBD010033713.1, from coordinate 654 downwards.
TTCAGAAGTGTTTGGTCAATTTCTTTGAACAATGTCATGGTATCTTTATAGGGATGGCATTGAATCTGTATAAAGCTCTAGGGAGTATTACCATTTTGACAATGTTGATTCTCCCCATCCACGAGCAGGGAATGTGTTTCTACTTCCTTGTGTCTTCTTTTATTTCTTGAAGTAATGTTTTGTAGTTCTCTTTGTAGAGGTCCTTTACGTTCTTCGTCAAACTGATTCCCTAGTATTTAATTTTCTGTGACACATTTGTGAATGGGATGCTTTTCTTAATATCCCTTTCCTCTCTTTCGTTATTTGTATATAGGAAAACCACTGACTTTTTGGGTATTGATTTTGTACCCTGCCACTCTACTATAAGCATCTATTGTTTCTAGGAGTTTTTTGATAGAGAGTTTAGGGTTCTCTAGGTATAATATCATGTCATCTGTGAATAGTGATAGCTTGACTTCTTCCTTGCCTATCTGGATGCCCTTAATGTTCTTTTCTTCTCTGATTGCTATGGCAAATACTTCCAGTACTATATTGAATAAAAGAGGTGAGAGGTGGCAACCTTGTAATTCAGCAGTTTTTCTTTGACAGTATGTTTTGACAAATTTGTGATTTCAGTGTCTGAAATAGCACTTAACAAATTGATAGTTTACATAT
>JAJIBD010033707.1:0-35620 GCA_021461705.1 Cryptotis parvus | reverse complement strand
AAAGAGGCCCCCGTGCTAGGCAAAATAACTTCTAGCACAAAATGGCGCCAACATTTGACATTTTTAAGATGAACTGGATATCATTTTATATTCAGACTGTGCTTATCTGATTCGTTGTCATGCCGTTCTCATGGAGATCAAGAAGAAATATGCATTTGTGAAAAAAAGTGAAATTATTTAAATTATTGATGATTCTCGTATGTTGTATTTCACTTATTTTTTCTAGTGATTTGATTGGGGCTGAGTGTTTTTATTTATTTTATCTTTTCAAGTTTGTTTATTTTTGTTATAACACAGTGAGATAGACATTTACAAAGCTGTTCACAGTTGGGATTCAGTCATACAGTGTCGCATCACCCATCCTCTACCAGTGCACATTTCCTACCACCAAGTTCCCCAGATTCCTTCCCCCACCTCCAGCTTGCCTCTATAGCAGGCCTCCTCCTCCTCCTCCTCCTTCCCCTCCTCCTTCCCTCTCCTCCTCCTCCTCCTCCTCCCCCTCCTCCTCCTACTACCCCACCTCCTCTTCCTCCTTCTTTTCTTCTTCTTCTATTACATGTTGTGGCTTGCCATACACACATTTAGATGTTATCTAAATCCCTTTGCCTGCATTTGGTGCTCAGTTCTAGTCTGGCATTACCATTTCCAATAATTAGTAGAACACTGGTATATATTTATATCTCACAGATGAATGCAGTCATTCTATATCTGTTCTTTTCCTTCTGACTGATTTCACTAAGCATGATGATCTCATGTCCATCCATTTGTAGGCAAATTTCAGGACTTTGTTTTTCCTGACAGCTGCATAGTATTCCATTGTTTTGATGTACCATAGTTTCTTTATCCAGTCTTCTGTTCTTGGGCACTCAGGTTGTTTCCAGATTCTGGCTATTGTGAATAGTCTGCCGGAGATGCAAATCAAAACAACATCTCACTCCACAGAGACTAGCAAACATCCAAAAGCAAGAATAACCAGTGCTGGAATGGATGTGGGGAGAAAGGAACTCTCATCCACTGTTGGTGGGAATGCCAACTGGTCCAGCCTTTTTGGAAAACAATATGGACATTCCTCCAAAGACTAGAAATTGAGCTCCCATTTGTCCCAGCAACACCACGCCTGGGAATATACTCTGGCAACCCAAAAACATACAGCAGAAACGCTATTAGCTCTTCTATATTCATCAGGGTTGTGTGTTTTAAGAAGTCAATGGAAGTGTCATTTTCTTTTCTTTTATTTATTTTTTTTATTTTTTCGGAAGTTTCATTTTCAGTCAAAGCATCAATGGTATCTACATGGCACTTCTGTTGGTATGAGTCTGTAATACTTGTGAGGCTTTCCATAGTAAATTTCTGCCTGCCTGCCTGTTTTTCACAGAAACTCCCACCCATTTCCGAATTCTGTGGAAGGACCTGGCCATGTATTCCCACACTTGCTCTGTGGAAGAAGGTATATTTTGGAAGGAGGTCTCAATGTGTGACCCACTCCTAGAGATTAGTAGAGATTCATGCTTTACCTCTGAGAGTGAAAAGACTCCACAGTGATTTCAGAATCTTCTCTATGGGATGTTTGGTTATTCTTATTCACTTATTTTTTATCTGCTTAGACATGTGAATGGTTATTTTATACTTTAAAATATAATGCTAATTCATTCTCTAGGTTCTTTCACCTAATTTGCCTTCATTATTTATTCATTCATGTTGAGTTTGGGATTAAATCCTGGCCATCTCATATGTTAGGTGGGTGCTCAATGACTGAATCCACTTAGCCAAAGCCTTGCCTTAATATATTTTTTTTAATTACAAAGTGTCTCAGTTCACAGTTTTTCATTTCAGTAATTTTAATGTTATTCTATTGGTTGTAGCCTCTATTGTTTCTCAGAAAAGATATTGAAGGTCTTTTTGTTCTTTTTTATAAAGCATTCCTGGGGCTGGAGCAATAGTACAGCGGGCAGTGCATTTGCCTTGCATGCGGCTGTCTCAGATTCAACCCCCCAGCATCCCTTATGGTCCCCTGTGCACTGCCAGGAGTGATTCTTGCGTGCAAAGCCAGCAGGGCCCCCCTGAGCATCGCTGGGTGTAACGTCCACAAAAAAAGATCAAATTCCTTTTCTCCCTTTTATTTTGATTATTTCTGATGCTGCTGAGATAACTAAGGATTGCACATGTACCTACCCTTGGTATGTAGTAGTACATTATCAGCTTTCATGTTTGCTGAGGGTCTAATATCAGACTGTCGTTTTTGCTTGTTTGATTGCAGTCCTCATCAGAGTTGCATTTATTAGTTGTAATACACATGATCGTGGGGTTGTGCTATTTTAGTTGAGGTACACATATTATGGTTCCAGAGCTGCTTGCTGGGAATTGCTTCAGTTCTAGCCCTGGCCCGCCACCCCAGCAGAGCCTTGCAACAAGCCAGACGACCCCCACCCCCTCCAAGAGGGCCGCAATTTTCCACATCCGGACTTCCTCTCGTCAGAACTCCACCAAGCAGACCAAGCAGACCAGCCTATCACGGCCAGGATCATTGACACCCACCCTGCAGCAGTCTTTATCAATCTGGCCCAGCTATGCTGATCCAGAGACTCACAGACATGGGGCAGAGCTGTTACCGGCTCTCCCTGTGCCCAGCCGCTCACGAGGCCCGGGAGGCATGGCGGGTTCTAGCCCTGGCCTGCCACCCCAGCAGAGCCTCACAACAAACCAGATGACCCCCCCGCCCCACTCCATGAGAGCCGCCATTTTCCACTCCAGACTTCTCTCGTCAGAACTCCACCCTGCAGACCAGCCTACCACAGACCGGTTCATCAATAAATGCTGTATTTAGAAGTGACTACAAAGGTATGCCACCTGCACGGTAAGCCTGGCAAGCTACCTGTGTCATATTTGATATGCCAAATACCAGTAACAATTATATTAGTTCATTCCCATGACCTAAAATAATGGTTTGAGGCTCTTTATGTTCCTGGAGCAAGCAGATGCCCTTGGGCTCTAGTACCATGAGACCGGACATATGGAGATGTTACTGGTGCCCGCTGAGCAAATTGATGATGAACGGGAAGATAGTGATAGTGATAGTGACACAAATTATGGTTCCAGAGCTGCTCGCTGGGAATTGCTTTAGTGCTCACACACATGATCATCATGGGATCGGTTTTATGAAGGTAAATTTTATTCTAAAATGTTGATTTCATGTATATTGTTAAGATTTTCCCTTGCTTTAAAAATGCTTATAATCTCCTTACTGTCCCTCCTCCAAGCATATTGATATGTTCCAGGATATACACTTAGACTAATCTGGTTTTATTGGCATTACAGTTTTTATACCTGTTCTGAAATATTCTATCTCCAATTTCTCTTTAAGTTACTTTTAACAATTTTGTAGTTTTCTTTACCCCAGCTTATTTTCTGATTATTCTAAAATCTGAAGCATGCATATAATCTCCTATTAGACTATCTTTATCTTTAATATTAATCAATTTTTGTATCTATATTTTATTGTGTTGGATATTTCGGATGATTCATTGTGTACACTTTGACTTCTGATATTTTCCGAAGATTAATATGGTATTTTGTAGCAACTCAATTTGATTAAGACCCTGATTTTGTGGAGTTTAAAAGTTTTGCACTTTACTAGGCATTTCTATGTAAATTTAGCCCTTATCCCTGGGGAGGAAATTCTGAGACCTCAAATATGGATGTTATTCCTAAAAGTATAGCCTTTCTGAGATAATTTCTGAATGTCTGAAATGTTTCAACCAATTTCTATACTTCAAGGAAACTCTGGCCAACTCTGGATTCTGTCTTTTCTGATGTGCACAGCAACTCAAATTGCTGAACTCTATACCTCAAGGAAACTCTAGCAAACCCTGGATTCTGTTTTCTTGTATATGGACAGCAACTCAAATTGCTGAACTCTTTGTTTTACCCTTTGACCCTTCACTGTCTTGTCTGCACATGTACTGTGAGGGGTCAGGCAGAATTGAAGGAACTTTATATTCAAATTTGGAGAATTCTACCTTTATTATTTTTAAGATTTCTTCAATTTTCAGTCCCTCTGGCAGTCACAGACTTGGCACAGTGATGCTTTGTCATCCTTCCTGGATTTCATGTCTCCAGCCATGTTACAGGAGCTTTCCTGAAGGACCAAAACAGCATAAACTTATACTATACTAGTTGAGGTTTTCATATTTTTACGTTGTTTGGGTGTGACGGAGGCTCCCATATAGTGTTCAGGGATTCTGGAGGCCATGCCACCTTATCTTTCTCTTACTTTCTACACCCGATGGTTTTTTTTTCCTCTTTTTTTTTTGTTTTTAAATTAATTTTATTATTTTTTTTTTTAACATTTTACTATACCACCGTGAGATATACAATTACAACGTTGTTCACGCTTGGGGGTTTCGGTCACACAGTGTTCCAGCACCCCGCCCTCCACCAGTGCCCCTCAGCCACCACCCATGTCCCCAATTCCCTCCCCCTCCCACATCCCGCCTAAATGGCAGGTTCTTTATCTCCTCTCCTCTCCCTCTCTCTCTCCTCCTTCTCCCACACATTGTGGGTTGCACTACGCATACTTAGAAGCCATCATTTGCATTTTTTGTCTGTCTTTAATGCTCAGTTCTATGTTAGCATCAGAACTTTAGACATTTATTCACTCATGTTCCTTTCTCTATCTAAACCAACCTCTGACTCCCACACGCTTGTGGTAATTTCCACTTTTGGTAAGATCACCTAGTATATTTATGCCATGCAAATAAATGCAGTCATTCTATGTCTCTCCCTTTCCTTCTGACTAATTTCACTCAACATGATTCTTTCCATATCCATCCATTTATAGCAAAATTTCATAACTTCATTTTTTTCTGACAGCTGCATAGTATTCCATTGTGTAGATGTACCACAGTTTCTTTATCCAGTCATCAGTTCTCGGGCATACTGGTTGTTTCCAGGTTTTGGCTATTGCTACACCCGATGTTTTAATTAAAAAGATCAAATCCATGATGTTGTCCTGTTCTGAGTCAGTATTAATGCTGGGGCCATTAGCAATGGAGAGCTGGGAGCGTTCAATGGACCCTTCCTGTACCAGGGATTGAACTCAAGTCTTCACCACACCAGACATGCACTCAGCCCTGTAGTTATAGCCCCTGTCTACTAGTTCTCTTCTTCCAATGCTCAGATCCTTCTCTAGTTTCTGTCTGCTTTTCATTTTCTCTGCTACCTTTAAGGAGTCAGTTCCCCCCGCCCCCACACACACAAATTTACCAGGCATTATAATTATTTGACATGTGCAGTATTGGAACTGGAGGCAGAAGATGGACACTGAGCATTATTTTTTGTGGTTGTGCTGAATCTTGAAAAATTAACTTTAAAAATTAAGTTGTAAGAAGTCTCTTGTTAGGGATATTTCTCACTATAGTTCATCCACTGGGAAGTGATTCTCTAAAGATAAATGGGGCATTCCAAATGTAATATTCTCGTTTATTGTTAGAATGCTTTTGCGTAATATCTAAAGATTTTCAGGTACTCAATAATAATTGGAGTTACACTTATTCTTGAAAGGGAAAATTGGACAGTAAGTTACTTATTTTAAAAAATCAATTTTTAGGGTTTCCTTTGGATTTGGGAAAAATTGAAGATTTGGGCAAGAAAGGTATGATATACTGATATTGTCATTTTAAAAAGTATTCTCAGGTCAGGATAATCAGTATTCCCTACTGTATACCTATAGGAGTGAGGTGTTTCACATGTCCTTCATCAGATAAACTCACAGAGAAACTTGAATTCCACTCTGTTCCTTAATTTCACCGAGAACAGAGTGCATTCTTTAAGCTCACATAGTTCTAATTTTATCTAAACTTCATTAGCTTGTCTTAAAATAATTCCCCAACCAAAGAATAGTGGCAAGCTGGCACTCATCACGTCCAACCACCTTTATTTTACTAATGAGAACTTGGAAACTCTCAGAAGGATTTCTCAAGGTCATTGTGCTTGTTAGTGACTGAGATTGTACTTAGAACTATGGCTCTCCTCAGCCAAGATGTCAGGTACTACTGCACACTGTTCACATCTGTCCTCTACTGTCCCCGAGCTTCTATGTTCATACATGTGTTTAGTTCCACGATGTACAGTTCTAGCACTATCTAGGCTTTATTTATTTCTTTTTCTCGGGTTGGGGTGGAGGTGGTCTGTGGCACTCACCCAGCTCTGCTCAGGGTTTACCCTGGCTCTGCACTCAGCGATCACTCCTAGCAGCTTTGGGGGCAATATAGGGTGCCTCTCAGGTCAGCAGCATGTAAGGCAAGTGCCTTGCCTACTGTACTATTACTCTGTCCCCAAATCTTAAATATACATAATTGAAATTAAGTACTATGTCATACAAATATTACAAATATGGTGTATCTCTTCCGATATCATCCCAGAAGGGGTACCTGAGTGTGCTCATTTTTATTGACGTTTTACTACTGCATGAAATCCGTGTCCGACATCTGCATCTCATCTCAGAATGTTAAATAGAGAATGAAGCTTGTTCCAAATAAGACAATTGATCTCAGCACCGTTGTCCAGCCAGTAGTATTGCATGTTTATTCCCTGGAAGAGAAAGTCTGCATTTCCAAGTTTCTGGTTCTCAGTCTTGGAAATCTTTTCCTTCCCATCTGTAGCTCTTCTCAACTTCAGTGCTGGATTTTCATCTTATCTAAGATGTGTTCAAGTGTGTCAGACTGACATGTGTAGGCTGCCGAATTTGAATGACTGTACACAAAGGAAGACTTCCCGTTCTGAACTCCTTTTCTTGTATGGCACCCTTTGTTTCCCGTGGAATACAGCACTTAGTCTATATTTGAATTATCTGGCATAAACGAAATCATATGAATGTCTTCATCAAGAAATGATTAAGTACTTACTGCATGAATGTTGGGGCCTAGGCAGGACACAGAGGTCAATCAAAACAGATCGAGGCCTCGCATTTATGGAGCTCCTAGGAAATTAGTCACCAAGGTTTTCAAATATAAAGCTAAAGATCTTTATATTTGGAAATCAATACATGCTGGTGGTGGTAGAGGGCCCTGATTAGGCCAGTTGTGACCCAGTGCCTTTTCATATTCCTCTTCTTACCCACCTCCACATGGTCACCCAGCTTGAGTTTTCCACAGACTTCTGAGAGCTTAAACTGGAGGATCTAGAACTATATTCTGGAGACTTCCTAGGTTCACATTGAGTTCTCAATTTATTATTATCAACTACTTCCCCTTCCACCTTACCTCCTCCTTATTAAAATCTCTTTAGTAATTGGGTCTCCTTAAAGTTTAGGAAGTTGGACTTCAGAGAGATGACATGAGTTATCCAAAGTGTTTGGCTAATGAGTAGTTTGGCCATACTAGGAATTCCTGCCCTTCTGCTTCACTGATTGCAACCCTCTGATTCTGCTCTGAATATTCAATTTGCCCTCAGCTTTGCTGCACATAGCTAAGGGGACTTACCCACTGAGTCACAAATCTAAAGTCCAGTTCCTCAAACTAAAATGTCTGAATGTCCTTGAAAATATTTTTGAGAAATATGCTATGTTTCTCAGATGCCAAATTTGACATGTCACAATACTCTTGATTTGAGCTATTATTAAAACTTGAAGGTAAATTGAGGTAAATCAAAATATGGATTAAGAAGATCCTGGTTCATGTTCTCTGTTAATCAGTCCGAGGGTCTGTAGAGCTTTGTCTAGTGAATTTATGAGCTGTAGAAACAGGACAGTGCCAATACTTTTCTAGGACTGCGTCAGATAAACTGGGACATCTGCAATATTTCCTAAGCAAACTGGGTTACCCTCCCTGCTGCTGCAGCCACCGAGGGCATTGGGCAGCTGGGTGACCCAGAAATGGACATCTCCTTGTTTGGCTCCATCTGGAATTCTAGCCCCTAATTCTGTGGACTGATAAGACGTGCTCTCTAGGTGGAAACAACTTTATACAACACCAAATGGAATCAACTCCATTCTGACAGGAAGTTTATTCCTAACAACAAAGTTTTTTCATGTCATTTTTAAAAAAAATACAGGATTAGCAACTGCAATGACAATAAAGCTTTGTTTCCTTTCATGTTTAGGAGTCTGGAGAAGCAAGCCATTTGCAGGAATATGTGCCATGTTTTGAGGGATGAGATTGATTTAAAGAGATATTGATTTAAGTTGCTAGCTGTGGAAAATAACTTCTCTTGGTACCTTTTTAGTAATTTGGTAGAAGGGTTAGCTCACTTGAATCCTAAGGGTCTATTCTGCTTTGAAAGTGTATAACTACATGTGATCTCTCAACAAAGGAGATAACAATAAGATGCTTCTTCTATGCCTGGGAAAAACCGGGTAGATATATTAAGTGGCGCACCCACATAGCAGTATTAGAAACTCCAGGTTGGGTAATGTTACACAAGGACATGAGGGTGGTTTTAGTCAGCCGCCTTCTCTGCTTTCCTGCTAAGTAGAGCTCCTACATTTGGGCCTGCAGAGTTCTGTGTGTGCATTCATTGTGTCTGTCGTGGAGGCATTGAAGGTTTTAAAATCCTAGTGATGTAAATGAACAGGGGGAAACAGCAGGTTTCTATAGCTGATCACTAATAGGGCAATATTAGAGCTGGATCCAAGCTCATTAAATCATTCTGGCACCCCTATTTGGCCAGTGCCCCAACCTTCTTAATTGGATACCAGCTGCCTGTCTTTGTGAGTTGGTTCCAGAGGTGTATGTGCTTAGACAACATTTCTGCAAAAATACGTTAACTATGACTCAAAGTCTTTGAATACAGAGCTTCCCTTTAAATAGTCTGGGCCTTGAAGTCAGATCATGATTTGATTTGGTCGAATAACTGATGCTATAAATATATACAGATTTGAGATACCTTTTCACTGAGCCACACTTCCCTGCTCCCCCACCCACCACACACACAGCTCTTGAAGAACCCATAGACTTTTTGAACAGTAAGGAATACCTCCACCCTGTCTAGTTTTTTTTTTGCCACATAAACACCAAGTAGGATTTTAGTGAACAAACTAAGGCAATCAGATACTCAAATATCAAACTAAAAGGATGTATTTCTATTAAAGTAACAGTATGAATCTCATTTCTCATACCAAATTTTCACCTATTAAATGTATCAGTGTTGAATTGTGTCTGCTACAGAATTTTTATAAACTATCGGGATGGAAGTAGCAATAAATGCCAGGACTAGAATGTACCTAACAGTATAGGGCATAGTCTGGCTGACCAGCATGGATTCCCACAAATAATACTGAATATAGATAAATCTAAAAAATGAATTGCAATTAGCTCATGACCGTCTTAGCTCATAATAAAGGGAAAGTTCCTAAATTGTGTGGCAAATATAGAGTAAGCCTGGCATTATTTTTACACTAATGTATTTGTAAAGCACTCCATGATTTGTTTCTGTAGTGAATGTTTCTGCTCTTCACTAGTTGGATGGCCTGTGTCAGTCACTTCATCATAAACCCGAAAATGCTTCCCCATTAAAAAAAAGTAGAAAACAGGACCAAGTTATTTTGCAATACTGTAACCTATTGTAGGGCTCAGAATTCTTATTGTTTTGTTTTTTAATTTATTTATTTTTATTTTTATTTCCTTTCCACATTCCACATTCATGGTCAAAGGTAGCCAGCATTTGTACCATGTGGCTAATGTTTGGTGTCATTAGAACGATATCATCAGCGAAGCAGAGGTGGTGTATGGTTGCCAACCGTCTATCTTCACTCCCATTCCTTCCCATTCTAATTGTTGCATGGCATTCTCGAGGGCAGCACTGAAGAGTTTTGGTGAAATAGTATCACCCTGCTGAACCCTCTTTTAATATCAGTGATTACTTTCTTGTGGAATGGTGAGATCCTGTGGTGAATCTGTAATACGGCTCACTAAGGATCTTGATGTAGTGGGTTTGAATGCCCCATTTGGATAAGGCTTCGATGACTGCTTCAGTTTAACAGAATCAAAGGCTTTTCTTAAAATCAATGAACGTGAGACAGAGCAGCATCTTGAACTCCCTACAAACCTCAATGAGCTTGGTTACCATGTGGATATGGTCAATTGTGCTGAATCCTTTTCAGAACCTTTTGGAAAGGTAGGTCTACAGCTGAATCTCAACAAAACAATGTTCATGAAAAACGAACTAGTTCCAGATGCTCCATTCACTCTCAATGGAACAAATATCTCTGAATGCAGCAGTTATATGTATTTAGGTCGAGAACTCAACATGACGAATGACCTAAAACCTGAACTGTGCAGGAGAAAAGAAAGTGGCATGGAATGGCTTCAAGAACATCGAAGAAATAGCCAATAGGACAAAGAACCTCTGGCTCCCGACATATCTCTTTGACTCCACTGTTCTTCCTGCATTAACATATGCCTCAGAGACCAGGGCCCTATAAAAGCAGGATGAGAACTCTATACAGGTCTCCCAGAAAGGAATCGAAGAAGAGCTAGCTTGAATTATCACGCCTCACTCAAGTGAGAGAAGGAATCCGGAGTTCCAACCTTCACCGAAGATCGAGAATTAGGTACGCTGTCTTGTTTGCCAAGGTGTCGAAAAATCAGATGGGCTAGACATGTAATGTGATTTGGAGATGACCGCTGGATTAGAGCCTTTACTGACTGGACCTGACGGAACGTCAAAAGATCACATGGCCGCCCACTTACAAGATGGTCAGATTTCTTTGTCAAGACCTTGAATGAATGGTTTGAGGCTCTTCATATTCCTGGAGCAAGCAGATACCACTGACTTCACGGGCACGTGACAGGGACAAATGGAAACATTACTGATGCCCGCTGGAGCAAATCAACAATAACGGGATGTCAGTGATCGTTATTATTTATGTTTTTATTATACCACTGTGAGATACACAGTTACAAAGATGTTCATGATTGGTTTTAGTAATACAGTGTTCCAGCACCTGTCCCACCACTAGTGCCCTATTCCCACCACCAGTATCCCCAAACTCCCTCCCATCTCCCCATAGCCTATAGAAGCACTTTTCCTCCTCCCCCTTTTACATTGTGGATTGCCCTACAGAGATTCAGGGTTTATCATGTAATTTAATTTTGTGTATATTCAATGGTAAGTTCCTAGTCTGGCATTATCATTTCCCACAATTAGTAGAACACTAGTATATATTTATATTCCATTAATGAGTGCAGTCATTCTATATCTGTCCTTTCCTTCTGACTAATTTCACTCAGCATGATAATCTCCATGTCCATCCATTTTGCAGGTAAATTTCATGACTTCGTCTTTCTTATAGCTGCATAGTATTCCATTGGAGGATGTACCATAGTTTCTTTAGTCAGTCTTCTGTCATTAGCCAGTCTTCTGTCTCAGAACTCTTGAGAGTAGAGGAGTAGTTCACTTGCTGAAATATTTGTTTACAGTGGTAGAGCGTGAATTCAGTATAAATCCCATGACCACGAAGAAAAGACGTATTTTTTTTTACCAAAACACTCAAAACTTAAAAGTCTAATTTCCAGGCATACTCCAGGAGCACTATACCTATATGCATATGACCGTGGTTTAGCAAACTTGATAATCTTTTTTTACTTTAAGTGAAAAAAATCACTTCTTTAGTGAGTCTTGTGGTTTGTTTAAAAAGACCCTAACAATAGCTGGTTGCCACTTGCTTGACATAGACTATTTAGCACAGTAAATCTCAGTCTCTGCATCATGTGTGTATATTGAAGAATGTGAAGGGGGAGACTGTGGGCAACAAATGTGGTAAAGTACAGCACATTACGCCAGCCCTGTGATGAATGCAGGTTCTTGCAGTCTGTCCTGAGTGTGTTACCCTGGCCTTGTCATCTCTGTGGACGTGGTCTCACCGTGGGTGAAAGGGATAATGATGATAATAGATACCAGTAGGTACCAAAGGACTACTTTGCATGGCGTGAGTGCAACACTGGATCTAGACTCATATGGGTCCAACTCCAGTTATTAATCATATTTTTTTGCTTTTTTGTGTCACACCTGGCAATGCTCAGTAGTTACTCCTGACTCTGCACTCAGGAATTACTCCTGGCAGTGCTCAGGGGACCATATGGGATGCCAGGGATCGAACCTGGGTCAGCCGCATGCAAGGCAAAAGGTCCTACCGCTGTGCTATTGCTCCGGCCCCAATTAATCTAATCTTTAGGTTGATTTCCCTATTTGAAGGGAATAGGTTGAATACCTATTTGAAGATTGGAATAATATTGCTACTCACACTATGTAGGGTTTTCTTAAGGATTAAATGAATTAACTCCTAAAAAGTATATACACAACGTATTGGTTAAGTATACTTTTTGTGTGTACATGCATACATATACATATGTGTGTATTGCATTAAATGAGAAAGAGATTTAAAAATTTTACAAAATTTACTCATCATAACACCAGCCTAGAACTGAGCATTGAATATAGGAAAAAGATACACATAACCTCTAAATGTATGTATTGCAGTCCACAATGTGTAAGAGAAGAGAGAGAGAGAGAGAGAGAGAGAGAGAGAGAGAGGATATATAGAACCATAGAGGCAGGCTAGGGGAGGGGGAGGGAATTGGTGACATTGGTGGTAGGAAATGGGCACTAGTGGAGGGATTGGTGCTGGAACACTGTATGATCGAAACCCAAACATGGACATCTTTGTAGTTGTATATCTCACAATGGTATAATAAAACATCTAAGAAAAGAAAAAGGCCATATCTCTCATGGAGGAAAGAGATCATCATAAACAAACAACTTTATGGTAGATGAGGTATTGATCAATGTGATGAAATGGAATACATAAAGTCAGAATGGAGACTGATAAGGAAGGAGTATTCATCAGATGGTTTCACCTAAAAGGAGGTATATTTTAATAAAGTGGTACTAGAGGATGAAATAGAGTGAGAGTCTGGGGTTTAGAAGTGTACTTGGACCCAGTGAATCTGATGGAGGGAAGCGTGAACAAAAGCCTGTGCTGCTGAAACAGGTTCTGCTAATAGTACTAGTAAATTATAGTGGTCATGGTGGTAAATATAGACAATGTTTGCATCAGTAGTCCTCAGGATGATCAAGATATTACTCAGCCACATTCACTCAACACAGTTCTTTAAGTAGTTATAGTCAGTATGTGTTTTAATATATTAAAAATATTCAAGAGGGGAGTAAAGAAAACACGGAAAAAACATGATTTTAAGTAGCTATGTACTTGTTTTGCATTATGCTGCTCTATATGCATTTATTTTGATAAAGTGAATGAAACTGTTCCTTTTTTAAAATGACAGTTTTAAGTGATGGATGGCAGACAGCTTCTAGTGCAGCCTCTCTATCTTTTGTTTGAGAAATATATGAGGCCACAAAGAAGTACAACTATGCATGGGCTTCTGAACACCAAGACTGAGTTAACAGATCACTAGAGCAATGTCAATTAACTTCAAAGTTTATGGAACTGGCTGTAAATTTTAAACTGGCAACAGATATGTTATGCATGTAAAATTGGCATTTGCTGTTATCTTAGTAATAACAAATTATCAAATTATCAAATTGGCAAATTATCAAATTGGCAGTGGGGACAAATTATCAAATTGCAGTGGGGACAGAAAAAGCGTAGATATCCTGAATTTTCCATGTTGTAAACTGAGGAAAACAACTTAAAATGAGAATGCATTAGCTTATTGTGTATGATACATGAAACATACTTGGTTCAATGATGTTTACAGCTTGAATGAAGTTTTCAGTTCTCAGTTTCTTTGCTCTGCCTCCTCCTCACACCACAATCTCTGTCCTTATTCCTTTGGGTGCAGACTATTACTGTATGTTGCAATATGGACCCAAGTAACTCTGAACTTGCACAATATTTTAAGTATCTAAAAGAAAAGTAAATCCCCTTTTATTTCAGCAGATCACCAGCATTCTTGTTAAAGTCTTGAGAACCTGTCTTGAATTTGACCATATCTAAAACCTATTTCAGTAAGACTGGTCAAGTGGTTGCCACTCAAGGTCTTGGGGAGAGGAAGCCAACACATTTGACTCATCTGGACGACAGAGAATTGCTAAGGATGGGGGGAAGGAAAATGGGAATGAGTCTAGGCAAATGCACAGCTGATACCTAAATATTTCTGCTAGATGATACTAGAGTTAAAGTAGAACTGATGTTGAGAAAAAAAATCCAATTAGAAATACAAATAAAAGAGATGAGGAGAGTGAAAAATTAGGGGCCTTTCCTGAAAACTCTTCAGAAAAAAATTTGAGAAATATGAATTTAGAATAAAGCATATCTTTCCCAGACTGGACTCCCACAGGGTGCAATGTAAAAGGATCTCTCCTTATTATAGTGAAAAACCAAAGCACCCTTGCTCAGAGAACTTGGCAGGAATTCTTAAGTACACAAGTGGAGTTAAGAAACTAAGTAACTTGGCATTGACATAATTAAAATTATTCTACAATTGAAGTAACACCATTTACAGTGACCTAGAATCAAAAGCCAGAGGACAATGAAAACATGCCCATTATTCTGGGATCTTGAGCCAAAACTTGATATTCAGACAAAATATCTTTCACCCATAGAAATGACATAAAGTTAGTCTAAGGTCTTGCACAATCTTGAGAAGTAGTAGTCATGAGAGTTCTAGTGAGCCAGTAAATCACTGAAGTTGTTGGATGTTTGTACACAGATGGTTTGCTGTCCTGGTGATAATACTGGCAAATGAGATTCTGAGGTTTAAAGACAAAACCTGCCAGTAACTCTCCACTAAACTGAGAAACTGCATCACTGGGATGTAGTCTTGGCTCTCCTGCTTCACCAGAGTTTCAGTAGGTAACTGAATAAAACTAAATGGGAGAGGTTTAATAGTTCATTATTTTTCTTTATTTGGGTGGCTCTATCATTGAACAATCCGAATGCTGTGTAAAAGTTCTTTGTGAGAAAATACAGGCCCCACAAAATAAAACATAAAACCAACCAGGCGTTTACTGCTTGTTTAGGGACCTTAGTTGGGCCCTTTGTAAAACTTAACATAAGTTATTTCAAGTAAATTCCACCACGGATTCCAGAGTCCAATTAAACAGAATTTAAAGCTGTGCTTAAAATACAAGGCCCTTTTAAGGGAAATAGGAAGTATACAGCTACTGTAGAACAGATGACCTGCATGAGATCAAATGTATTGATCACAGCAAGTACATATATGTGGATATGTGTATATGGGGATGCATGCATATGTGCATACATGATTTGGATGCATGCATATGTGGATGCTCATATATGCGGATGCACATATATGTGGATACATGTATATGTGAATTCACGTATATGTGGATGCTTTAGCACAACAGACTGGCCTACTTGCCTATTCACTTGCAGACTTTATGTTTTTCTTTGACTTTCCTGTTATGCATTTCACAGGTAAATGGTTTATTCTCTCTCTCTCTCTCTCTCTCTCTCTCTCTCTCACACACACACACACACACACACACACACACTGCCAGGCTGACAATCATCTCCCTGTCTACTCTTTCTTAGTATGATCCTTCTGTCTTATCTTCCTCTCTTTCTTTCCTTGCTCCCCCCCTCCCTCTTCCCTCTCCACTGCACATACTTTCTCATGATTAGTTGTACATACAAGTGCAGGAGTGATGGATTCAATTATCAAACTCTGCAATCCTCCACTTTTTCCTTCAAAGTTAAGACAAGCGAGGAATCTAATTAAAAACATTACCTATCTCATTGGCACCAATAGACAAAAACACTAGACCTGAAAGAATGTAGATAATAATGTTTGCATTTCCCTAACTTGATGAGTCATCTTTGGGTTTATTCCAGTTTTACAACACCTCTTTGTCTGTCATTCTGGGCACCTTAGACTGGGGAAAACTTACTTTTTGTCAACTCCTCTGGGTAGAATGATGAATGCTTTGCATGAACACTTAGAAATAAGCTTGCCATTAGAATTATGTACACATAAACCATCATTAACAGTATTATAAATCACATTGCCTCAATCGATTGTTTAAAAAGTTAAAAATAAACATCTCTATAATCACAGGTTGGCTGTGTACCTACAGAACTTTTTTTTATAGCTCCTTTGTTCCTTTTCAGCTTTAAACTAGACATAGCAGGCAGAGATATACATGATAACCTTTAAATATATGTACAGCAAGCCATAATGTGTAAAGAAGGGAGAGAGAGATAAAGAGAAAGAGAGAGAGAAGAGGAAAATTGCCTGCCATAGAGGCAGGCTGGGGAGGGGTAGGGATCTGGGGACATTAGTGGTAGGACATGGGCATTGGCGGAGGGATGGATGCTGGAACACTGTGTGACTGAAACCAATCATGAATATCTTTGTAAGCATATATCATGGTGGTATAATACAATAAAATTTAAAAAATAAATTACATATGGCCCTTCATGCTGGGGGTGTATGTATGTGCATATTTGTGAGTCGTGAGCCATATTTGATGCAAAACAAATTGCCTATTCCCTGTGCTATTTCTTGTACTCAAGTGTTAATGTCACTTTTTTCTTGTGTTCAAAGTTACTGCTTCTCTACCACACCAAAGTGTCCAAGAACCTCCACCATTATCCTTATGTTACTTCTAGTCCACCACGAATATTGATTTCATATCTTGGCTATTGCAAATTGTGCTTCAATATATATAACTTAGGAACTCTTGATGTATAACTTGACAATCAGAGTGTGAGAAGTCCCATACTTGTCATGGGGATTGAAAGTAGGTGTGAGGAAAAACAAAAGTACTCACACATATAGTGGTACAGATGTTGTGAATATAACAGCTTACTGAGAATACATAAAAGTCAGTCCTCAGGGCCTGAAAACTGACTACATCAGATTTACAAAGTGGCCATCTGTGAGCTGCTCAGTGCCACTTATACCTGCCATGGGTCACTAAATGCTCCCATGGATGCCGAGTTCTTACATAAGGCACTATTTGAAGGGTATATTCTGAGTCAGTGCTGATAGAATATTTCCATTGTATAACAAACTGATATAGCTCTTAACATTCAGAGGACAGTTTAATCTGAAGGGCAGGCATTTAATATCGTTTCTTGTCTGAAATTGGGGAGAAGAAATGAACAAACGCTTCTCAGGGGAAGGCAAGTGGGTGATAAATGGCATAAAGAGTGCTCAGCACCTCTTATCATTAGGGAAGTCCAAACCAAGACAAAATGTGATATCCTTTCACACAAGTGAGACTGGCACATATCAGAAAGAGTTGGAATGATCTGTGCTGGTGGGAGGGTTGTAAAGAACTCTGATCCACTGGTGGCGGAAATGCTATCTAGTTCAATCCCTGTGAGAAACGGTATGGAGAGTCAGAAAGCGGTATGGAGAGTCCTCAGTAAACTGAGAATTGAGCTACCATGATGCCTAGCAATTCCACCTTTGGTCATCAACCCACAGGACATCAAACATTCAAGGACAGATGCACTCCATTAGTCATTGCTGCACTTAGTAGAGAAGCTAAGATATGGAATCAACCTATGTGTCTAACAACAGGTCAATGAAATAGGAAGTTCTGCTCTGTGAACACAGTGCAATACTATGCTGCTGCAAGGAGTGATGAAATCATGCAGTTTGCTGGAACTCTGATTGCAACTGGAAGGTACGTGTTGAGTGAAGAAATCTAGAAGAAGACAAACACGGGATGTTCTCACTTACCGTGCTATACACTTATTCCATGAATGAGGAATAATGTAGGAAGTAGGATGCTTAGACCCTTGGCCCCAGTGATTTGGGAGTACAGAGAAGGAAAAAGTCAAGTTCACTATCACTATCACTATCTTCCGTTTCATCATCTATTTGCTAGAGTGGGCACAGTAATATCTCCACATGTCCTGTCTCATGCTAGTAGAACCCAAAGGCATCTGCTTGCTCCAGGAACATAAAGAGCCTCAAACCATTATATTAGGCCATGGGAATGACCTAATATAAATGTCAAGTTGGAAGGAGGAAAATGAGAAAAGGAAATAATTTAGTTTGGTGTCTGGGGCTTCAGTTATACTGGTGATGTGGGGAGAGTGCTATAGCTGTATAATCAGAACTCAGTCTCAACAACACTGAAACATGATACCTGAGCTGCAAGGATCACACTTTGTAATCTGCCTGTCAAGGTGACAGGGGCCTAAGGTGGGGATGGGGAATGGAATATGGGAACACTGTGGAGGAGGTTGACACTGGTGGTTGAATTGGTGTTGAAATATTATGTCTAAAACTCAGCTATCAATAATGTTTTATCATTTTTAATTAAATAAAAAGCATTTTCCAAAATATTTCTCAAAGTGGTAAATCTAGATTAGAACTGGTAGAAAGTAGGTAAAGGCATATGATAACTTTATAATGTTTGAAAACCGTGAGGGAGGGCAGAGAGACAGAGAGGACAGGAGACAGAGAGAGAAGAGAGAGGGAGAGAGCCTGCCATAGAGGTGGAGGGAAACTCAGGACACTAGTGTTGGGAATGTGGTGGTGCAGGGATGGGTGCTGGAATGGAACAATGTATGTTCAGACCCAATTATGAACAGCTTTGTAATCATCTATCTCACAGTATTTTATAAAATTTTTCTTGAAAAAACTAACAAAACTGAAAATTCAATGCAAAAAAAAGTCTTCATCTATGGAAGAGCATAGACCATGTTTTTAAGCTTATACATCAGTTTTGTAACAAGGGAGTTCAGATGTGAGTGCCAAGGGACTTTTACTATCTCTCTTACTTTTTTATGTTGCTTTTGGTTTTGAGCCACACCACAGCAAGTGCTCTGGGGCTTCTTCCAATATTTGCATTTGATGATCCTCCTGGAAGTGCTCAGAAGGCTAAGTGCTGGGATCAAGCTCAGGTCTGTCATCTCTAAGGCCAGCACCTGCCTGCTGTCCATCTCTGCAGCCTTGCGTGCAGGACTTTTCTTTGCTGAACTGTGTTTTCCCCTCCTCCCCCCTCTCTCAGTTTGTCTTTTAATGATAAAATATTCTTTGCTGACAACTCTCACTGTTTACAACAGTTTGCGCTCCCATGAGTTTCTGATTCAAGAGCTTACAATGGACACTGGTTAAGAGAGATAAATGAAACAATGAAGAAATGAAAAATGCGCTCTCCTATCATGAGTTGACCACATAAACCTCGCGTAGAATTCTGCTGCAGAACCAGGGGCTTATGGGCACACCAGGTGATTTCATTAGCTTCTGGAGCCTTAAAACACAAGAGGGGTAAAGATCCGCCTGAGAGATTATGGCTCGTGCTCTTGGCTCCTGAACCAGCTTTGTGAAAGATGTGTATTGCAAAGACCTGAATATCAAAGTCAATTCTTCCCCATAGAAAATAAAGTCTTCTCCACCCGACTCAGATGCCTATGAGATTCCAATGGCAGTGGAAATGAACAAGATGCATTTTCTGGTGTACAGCCATTTAAATATCTGACAACATAGTATGTTGTGAACTTTCCTGAGCCCTTTTCCACACGATTTGCAAAACGAGGATCCGGAGTTTGTTTGCTCTCAACATTGCTTGGGGTTCAAGTGACTTGTAGGCAAATGGCTCCTTGGGAAACTAAAACTAGTGTGAATTATTGGCCTTGGCGCATCTGTTTTAGGAGTCCTTGTCTTATATATCCTTTTGCTTCAGCTAGGTATTGGTTCCAAGAGAATTGATATCAGGTGGGTTGGGACTAGGTAGGATATAGGCCGCACTGGAAGGCAAAATTATGTGGACTAGCTATAGTGTTTGAACACTGTCACCAACATAGTTCAGAATGGACTCTCCGAAGACCTTGCAGGCTCATGGGACGATGGCCTTTGCACAGCTGGGATCTTCATGCAGCCTTTCAGTAATGAAGCTGCCCACGGCAGCGTGGATTGTGCCAGTGATATTTTTGGGAGTGAAACCACGTTTGCCCTTCAGGCAGAAAGCGTCAGTGGATATCAATGCAATATTTGATTCATTATACTTATTATCTCTGGAACATCAGCATAAATAATTATTGCTCAGGTTTCTAATAAATATATCCTTTCGGTTACTAAGCGGCTGGGTTTCCAGGCTACCATGCCACTTGATGCTCTAAGTACTTTGTGCGCCTTCTGGATTCTTCTGAAAGTCTTTTGGCCAGGAGGCGTGTGGCCGGGGCTGGCCGTCTGAAACTTTCAGCCTTCAGGCGGGAGAACTGATTGCTGAACCGGGGAGGTTTATCAGGTTCAGGGACAGAGTCTAGGAGAGCCAAGATGTAGTATAGGTTTAAAATTCAGGCAAGGATGAGTTCCGTTTTTGAAGAAACAGTTTTTTTTTTTCCTGCCGGGACTTACCCAGTCCCCAGCCAGCAGGCTAAGTGGGACTAAGACTAGAGATAAATCTCCATTATTGAGGTCAGGACACCTCTTTGGGGACAGAACCAGGCGGCTTGCCCAGACCCAATTTGAAAGTGAACTAGGCCAGGGAAGGGTTGCGGGGCAAGAAGTAACCGAAAGTAGTCTTGCAGAGGGAGGAGTTGAACCAGCCTCATTATTATGTGCAGAGGTTACTGCCCATTCAGTTTGTCTTTGGTGATTAAGTGATCTTCAATCATTTGGAGTTCCTCACATATAAAACTCTTTATACAAGAATCAGGATACCGTTCGCCCTCCTACTTTGATGGATAATTGCCACCTGCTTTGCCTCCTGTGAATCATCATTCATACTCCCTTACCTAAATGATCAAATAAGTCTATTTATTCGTCAGTGTGGGTTCAGGTTTTGCCTGGAAACTGTATTCAAAGGGCAATTCACTGGCTCTGTATTTAAGGAATGATTGCGCGACGAACTCAGAGGTAGAAGGACTTTCGGAGAGAAGAGCAGGCATCAACAAAAGTGGGAGAAGAATGAACAGAAACTTCAGCAAGGAAGAAGTTCGAATGGCCAAAAGAAAAAAGAAAAAATGCTCATCAATCACTAATCATCAGAGAGATGCAAATCAAAACAACAATGAGATATCATTTTACACTACAGAGACTGGCACATACCCAAAAGAGCAAGAACAACAAGTGCTGGCGTGGATGTGGGAAAAAGGGGACACTCATCCATTGTTGGTGGGAATGCCGGCTGGTACAGCCTTTTGGAAAACAATATGGACACTCCTCCAAAGACTAGAAATTGAACTTCCATTTGACCCAGCCATACCACTCCTGGGAATCTACTCTGGGAAGCCAAAAATACGCAGCGGAAACACCATCCCTTACTTTTATGTTCATAGCAGCATTATTCACAATAGCCAGAATCTGGAAACAACCAGAGTGCCCAAGAATCGATGACTGGATAAAGAAGCTTTGGTACATCTACACAATGGAATACTATGCAGCTGTTAGGAAAAAATGAAGCTATGAAATTTGCCTATAAATGGATGGACATGGAGAAGATCATGTTGAGTGAAATTAGCCAGAAGGAGAGAGACAGATATAGAATGACTGCATTTATTTGCATGACATAAATATATATGTACATATTATGATACCAATATCCAAGGTCAAGTGAAACATGTATCAGGAGGTCTTGTCAAAGGGGAAATTATCACAAACGTGTGGGAGTCGGAGGCTAGGTAAGACAGAAAATGGAACAGTGAGCAACAATTGTCGAAAAGTACTAATACCAACCTAGAACTGAGCATTAAATACAGGCAAAAAGATACATGACAACCCTTTAATGTATGTTCTGTAATCCACAATCTGAAGGGAAGGAAAAGAGAAAGAGATAGAGAGAAAGGGAAAGAAATAAAGAACCTGCCATGGAGGCGGGCTGGGGGAGAGGGGAGGGAACTGGGGACATTGGTGGTGGGAGATGGGCACTGTTGGAGGGATGGGTGCTGGAACACTGTATGACCAAAACCCAAATATGAACATCTTTGTAATTGTATATCTCATGGTGGTATAATAAAATACTTTAAAAAAGGTAATGTCAGAGGGTGGTGGTGGGAATGTGCACTGGTGGAGAGGATGAATCGCTTTTTCAGGACACTGTATGACTGAGAGCTAAATCATGTTAGTTTTCTTAATTGTATATTTCAAAGGCATAATAGAACAAAAGATAATCAATTTGAAAGCAAAAAAGAGAAAAATGATGCTGACGAGTGCTCAGAGGAGCATACGATGGAGTCAGGTTTTTGAAGACCAGGTTCAGTGATATCTTTCTGGCACTGGTTTGATAAAGTTTCTTTTTCAATTGAACCTCTGTGAAGGTTATAGAGCCATAGATGTATGGGAATTGACTTTCAGGCTGCAGGTGGCGCATATGCCTGAAAATGTTCATGTTGTCGCTGAAAAGCTGGAATCCAGGTTACTTGGTACCAACAGTGGATGAGGGTCCTTTCCCCTCACACAACCACACCAACACTGACAGTTATTGCGAGGAGTGCCGGTGTTTTTATGGTATGAGTTACTATCTCATTCATACCTTTGACTACTTGTTTTTCTTTTTGAGCCCCCACCATCTGTTCAAATTATTCTCCATTTGCGTGGATTAGTTTTCATTTTGTAATGTTTTGTAAATTAAGTTATAAAAAAGTTCTGCCTCTTCAATCTATCAATGCACATCAATGAAGACAGGTAGGCAAATAATTTCTCCCAATCTGTGCTGATTTTGTAATTATAGTCTTCTATTTTCTTTGAGGTGCAGAGCTTCTTGATTTAATACTCAATTCACCTTTTTGTTTTATCTTTGCTTCAACTTGCTTGGTCTCATCCTTGAAGATTTCTTTAAATCAATGTCACAGAGAGTTCTGATGATATTTTTCTCTGTGTACCTAATGGAATCCAGGTCTACTCAGGTCTTTAATCTATTTTGGTTTGACTTTAATGACGGCATTGAAAGACATATGAGTTTATTTTTCACATGGCCAGCAGTTTTCCCAACAATGCTTGTTGAAGGGCTTTTCCTTGCTACACTTCCATGTTGTTATTTATCAAAGATTGGTGACCATATTCTCTGCCATAGGAGTCAGTCTCTGGACTTTATATTCTATTCCATTTAGTAGAATGTACAGTTTGGAGTTTGGGAAAGAAAATAACATCTTGCGCCTTTTATTTCTGAGGTTTGCTTTGACTCTTCTTGGTGCTTATTGGTCCGTGATATTCAGAGATGTTTGATCTGTTTCTTTGAAAAATGTCATGGGCATCCTTAGCAAATACATTACAGTATTCGAGGAGCCTGTATACGTTTGGCTGGGGTATATACATTTCAATACAATCTATTGATCCATGACTCTATATGCTGGCAATTGATGTGTTTCTGTCTATTTAAAATGTACACTTTATTTATTTAAGTTGTGTTTTGCAACTTTCTTTGTATATAAAGCTTTCTTTCATTCTTTTAATTTTTTAATTTTTTAAAAATTTTATTACACCACCTTTAGACATACAATTGCAATATGCTCAGTACTCACGAGTTTGGTTCTACAGTGTTCCAACACCCATCCCTCACGAACCATCTCCATCACCAATGTCCCCCACCTCCCTCCCCCTCCTGCACTACAACTGCGGGTGGGTTCTGTATATCTTTTCTCTCTAATCCTATCTCTCCTTCCGCCTACCTTTCCACACCATTGCGTAGAATGCAGTACATTAAAGGACACCAACTGTCGCCCACTAGTTTGATGGACTGCCAGCTGGCTGCAAGCGGCTGCATGACTTAGGGCCTCATGAACCGCGTCCAGACAGCGAAAATGGTTGCTAATGTGGTGGGTGAACTCATCTGGCTGCTTCCAGGACCCCTCAGAGGTGATGGCCCAACAACCAAAACCTCTGTCACTCCTGGAGGCCACATTGTCTGCTGAGCCAGGGAGGCTGAGTTCCAACTCCGCAGCCTGCGTCTGAGACTCTGCATGCTATGGCTGGTCACCCTAGGGCAGCTCTGGAGTAAGGGCTACCAGGCTCAAACAAAATAAAAGAAGGGGAAAGGGACCCTGGCCTCCAATCTGATGAATTCAGGTTGTTTACTCCACGGAGCTGCACTTACCTGGGATTTAATTTTCGTCTTGCTCTGTTAATCTGGTCTTGAGGTCAGCATCACTCTCGGGCGGACTCTGATGTGCACGCAGCATCAGACAGTGAAAATGGTGGCTAATGTGTTGGGGCGGGAGAGGTCTCATCCGACTGCTTCAGAACCCCCCCAAAGGTGATGGGCCCAATCCCAAAACCCATCTGTCCTCCTGGGGGCCCCATTGTCAACTGAGTTAGGGAGAGCCGAGTTTCGGATTCTAGCTGCATTGAGGCTCACCATGCTATGGCTGATGCGCCCCAGGAGCAGCTCCTGGAGTGGGAACCACAGGAGCTCGAACAAAATGGAGAGGGGAATGGGTGACCCCAGCTCCATCCTGATGAATTCAGAAGTGATTCCTGCTCACGGTAGCTGCATACCACCTGGGCTCAAACTTATATTACTCTGGTAATCTGATCTTGAGGTCAGCGTCCACTCCTGGGTGGGCTCGATGTGCTGTAGCATGGGACAGCGAAAATAGCGGCTGATGTGGTGGGTGGATCTCATCACTGGCTGCTTCTAGGACCCCTAGAGGTGATGGGCCCCTCATCCTTTTATTTAAACCAATTCTAGGTATTTGATTTTTGAGGATCAATTGTGAATGAGTTTTAAAGTAATATATATTTTCTTCTTTTTCATTATTTATATATAGGTAACCATGGGCTTTGGGGGTGTTTAATTTTGTAGTCTGTATCTGTCTATAAATATGTTCTTTTTTTTTAAGAACTTTTTTGTAGTCCTTAGTGTTTTCTTGTTATAGTACCAATTATATGTAAACGAGATGCTTAATTTCTTCATCACTGTTTGTATATCCTTTAATATCTGCTTTTGCCATGTCCTGAATTGATACAGAAAGTATTTCCCAATACTTTACTGGGTAGAAGTGTTGAGAGTCAAAGCTGATCTTTTACCAGCTCTGTGTCTACGACTTTACATGGGGAAGGTATTTAGTTTTCTCCACTGTGTATAATGTCTGCTGTAGGCTTGTTTAAATGGCTTTATGTTGAAAAGTTCGCTTTAGTTCCCATTCTTTTGAAAGATTTTTATATCATTAATGGATTGTGTTTGTATCACTAGGAATATTATAGACCTCATTCCCAAGACCTGCATGAATGGTTTGAGGCTCTTCATGTGTTCCTGATTTTTACCGGTGCCCTTGGGCTACACCACCATACAATGGATGTATGGAGATATTTACTGGTGCCTGCTCGAACCGTCGATGAACAAGAGGAAGACAAATGATACAAGTGATCTTTATTTATTCTTGTTTATTTATTTTGCTTTTGAGGTCACGGCGATGCTCAGGGTTATTCCTGGCTCTGCTCTCAGGAGTTACTCCTGGCATTAACTCGAGGGTTATGGAATACCGGGGATCGGTCGGGCGGCATGGGCCGGCCCACGATGCAGAGCAAGCGCCCTTCCAGCTGGACTATTGCTCTGGCCCCACAAGTGATCTTCAGAATGGTTTATGCATCTGTTTATACGATTTTTTCACTTACATTGTTTAGGAGTTTGACTCATCATTTTCTAACCTATTAGTGTCGTATTAAAGGATCCTTGTTTCCCAGGGATGAATCCCATTGGTCATTAAGTATGATGAGTTTTTTGATGAGTTGTTGAATTCAGTTTACTAATATTTGAGTTGAGACATCTTTGACACTATGTTCATAAGTAGCATTGGTCTGTATTTTCCTTTTTGTCCTCTCTATTATTGGAATCAGGGTGATATTTGCTTCACCAGAAACTCTTTGAGAGTGTTGTTTCTTCGCTTTCCTGAAAGGGGCTTAAGGATTGTTAGTAGCTCTTCATTAAAAGTTTAAGCAGATCTCAAGCCCGGCTCGTAGAGCCTCACCCTAGAAAAAACTGATTTCAAGCCCAGGTATTCAGGTCTACGTGGCTAAAATCACCAGAAATACTCCTGGGTCCCTTTTTTACTTCTGTCCCATCTGGGATGCCTGAGTGAACCCGCCCATGAACTGCTCCAGGGCTGTTGTGGCTGTGATCAGGCTGCGGCTTACATGGGACAGAGCTGCTTCAACAAGGAAGAGATCAAGCTATCACTATTTGCATGATATTATACCTAGAGAATCACAAACTCTCTACAAAGCTCCTAGAAACGTGATTCCTATAGTAGAGTGGCAGAATTTACAAATCAATACCCAAAAAGTCAATGGCTTTCCTATGTGCAAATACCAAAGAAGAAAGGATATGAAAGAATCCTATTCACAGTTGCGCCACAGAAAATCAAATATACCTAGGAATCAGTTTGACTAAAATCTGAGATCTGTACGGGGAAAACTACAAAAATTGCTTCAAGAAGTAAGGGGGCCAGAACAATAGTTCAGTGGGTAAGGCGGTTGCCTTGCATGCAGCTGACCAGTTTGGGGTTTGAAGCATCCCATATGGTCCCTGAGTGCCACCAGGAGTAACTTCTGAATGCAGTCCCAGGAGTAACCCCTGAACATTACTGAGTGTGACCCAAAACAAAGGAAAAGAAAAAAAGAAAAAGAAAAAGAAAGGAGGACCGAGGAAATGGGGGCCACATTCCCTGCTCATGGACGGCTGGGAGAATTAACATTCCCATCAAAATGTGGTAATCCTCTCTAAGAGTTTTATACAGATTCAATGTGTAAGGTCCCTATAAGGATACTTGCCATTCTTCAAAAAAATTGACAAAAATGCTCCTGAAATTTGTATGGAATAATAAACACCCATCAATATCAAAGCAATCCTTGCAGGAAAAAAAGAAGTAAGATGGAAGATATCACTTTCTACTAACTTCAATCTCTACTACAAAGCAGTAGTAATTAAAATGACATAGCATTGGTGTAGAGACAGATCTATAAGGACCTATGATAGGTCTGAATATCCTGAAACACTCTTAAATATATCACACTTTAAACTTCAATGAGAGAGCATTTAAAAATCTTTTTATTTGGTCTCTTTGAACTGCTACTGTTTGGACCTCTGAATCTGGGTACAGATTCTTAAACTCAAACTTTTTGGGAACTGGTTTTAATTAATACATCTTTATCAGGTGCTTTCCTGGAACTCTGAAACTTGGATGAGTCTTATTTTGTTACTCTCGCATTCACCCCAAAGTTCTCTGGTCTGATCTTCCATTTTTATTTTGAAGCTGTTATTCAGGATTTCTACATCTGATCTTGTGGCTCCCTGGTTTTTGTCCCTCAATTGTGGTTAATCTGAAGTTGAAAACTTCTAGTGAATTTTTAATTTCACCTACACTACAGCACAACTTTAATTCTGTAATTTCTGCTTGCCCAGGTTCCTCGTTTTTGCTTTCATATTCTGCAATGACCCATATCAATTTCTGTTTCATCATTCATTGAGCTCCTTAAAATCCCTCAATATTTTTCTCTGAAGTCCTTATCAAGAAATTATACCATTGTTGTATTGCTTGAGACTTTAGGGCTACCATCTTCTCTCACTATGTTGGTGGGGAGTTCTGTATGCTTTCTTCCTATTGTGAGCTTTTTACAGTACAGTGTTACATTTCCTTTTTGTCATATTGTGTAGGTGAGTGGACCAGAGTTAGGATATCAGTGTATGCTCTCTGTAAGAAGTAAAGTTAAGCTGCGGGTATTATTTTTATCTTGACCTAGGCATGAAATGCTTGCACTGCCCGGGTCGGCTTTCTAGCCCCTATCTTCGGAAGCTTTGAGTTTGAGAGCTTAATACCAGGCCCAGCTAGAAGAGCTGACCGGGAGTCTACTAGGGCTTAGTTAGTACCAAGGTGGTGTGTGCAGGTAGGCATAATAAAGTCCTTTCTGGAGGCAAAATGGCACATTCTACAAGACTTACTAGCTAGATTCTTAGATGCTTTGAGTTCTTTGGACCAGAGCAGGGGCTGAGCTGGGGCTTAGCTGGTGTTGTTGAGTTGAGTTTAACCAGGCACGAGGGTCACTTGCAGCAGGTTTATATCAGGATCCTGTGTGTCTTTTCTTAAACCCATAGTCTGATAAATAATTATACTTAATACTAGTAGGAAGGCTTTTGTGAAAGTTTATTGTCTATTGACTTAAAAACTTAAAAAATGTGTTCAAGATGACTTTGA
Organism: Cryptotis parvus; assembly: GCA_021461705.1. NCBI lineage: Eukaryota > Metazoa > Chordata > Mammalia > Eulipotyphla > Soricidae > Cryptotis > Cryptotis parvus. Next base: position 7,548 of record JAJIBD010033707.1, on the reverse strand, counting down.
ATTTTAACTATGATAATCTTGCTTCTTCACACATTACTACTAAAATTTCAGAGATACATGGAAAAGATATGCAGGTGGATCATGAACAAGCGAAAATATAGCTTCATATGTAGGGTATTACAAAAATGATTCATGTATGTGCAACTGTAATGTTGTAGTTTGTTATAAGAAAGAATGGAAATATGAAAGAAAAGCAAATCTATATGCCTAAATGTAGGGAATTTACACATACACACAAAGATCAACGTGACCGCCCACCTACAAGATGGTCGAGGCACCTTGTAAAGTCCCTGAAGGAGCAGTTTGAGGCTCTTCATATTTTACCAAGATCGCCAGATGCCATTGGGCTACATTGGCACGTGATAGAGATCCAATAAATGTTACTGAGCGCCCTTGAGCAAATCGGTGAATAATGGGATTCAATTGATCAAGTGATCAAGTTTGACAATTATTAGCACACTATTTCCCTTCTCTGTCTTACCTAACCTTTGTCCCACATGCTTGTGGTAGATTCTACCTTTGACAAGACCTGCTGATTCATGCCATATTGCCTGACCTTGGATATTGGTATCCATTATATATATATATATACATATATACATATATATACACACATATGTATATATATGTGTATATACTGCACATATATATTCCCATGTCAGCTGAAATAAATGCAGTCATTCTATATCTGTCTTTTTCTTTCTGGCTAATTTCACTCAATATGATCCTCTCCATCTCTCTCTCTCCCTCTCTCTGTTTTGCGCTTTCTTTATCTCTCACCTTTTGTTTGTAATATAATTACTGAAGGCCTCACTTCTGTCTATTTGGGCATGCCTCTCTCTCTCTCTCTCTCTCCCTTTGAGCAATGTGGTTTTGTAATTCAGGTACTGAAAGGTTTATTATCGTTACCTGTTTTCAGCACTCTGATTACTGTTCAGAGTGAACATTTCAATGGTCATTGTCATAATAGTCTATTCTCTATTCTAACTACCCTCTCCCTCACACATCTAGCAAGCTTCCACTGGGGATGATCCTTCTGAGTCTTGTTTCTCTTGTTCTTGAGTAGTATTAGTCTTGTTCTGGCGCTTCTTTAATATCCACTGACCAGGTACGCCATCATTCTGCTTATACTTTCCTTCAGACTCATTCATAACATGATACTCCACATCCATCCATTTACAGGCAAATTTCATGACTTTCATTTTTTTCTGATGGATGCATAGTATTCATTGTGAGAAGTACTAATTCTTGACCCTGTCAATTGTTCTCAAAAGACTAGGGTTTGATTTTAGAAGTGACTATTGTGAATATAAATATTACAATTAACACCTCTTAAAATACAGATGGCTTTACTGCATGTGTTTTTAGGATCCCAGGAGTATATTTCAGGAAGTAATTACTGCTACGGGTCATATAGAAGCTCAATTTCCTGGACGGTTTTGAGGTGTCTATATTGTTTTCAAAAAAGCTTAGATGGTTCAAGTTTCGGTGTTTTTGTAATTCGGAAATACTTTATTCCACACCACCAATGAATATCAACCCCTTTCTCCTGCATTCATACCAGCACTGATTGTTCTTTTCCTTTTTATGTGGGCGTGTCTTTGTTATGGCGAAATGTTGAAGTCTCTGCTGTTTTTATTGATATCTCGCTATAATTATCCATGAAAGTATTTTTCATGTGCCTTTGACCATTTATATTTCTTCTTTGAGTACATTTCTGTTTCATTGCTTCTCCTAAATTTTCTGCCTTGGGTTTCATCCAATAAATGCTTTATTTGGAGGTGTTTAAAAGAGTTTGCCTCCGCTCGACAAACACAGCGAAGCTTCACCGTGTTGTACTATGATATGCCAAATTCCAGTAGCTGTTTATATTCAGATTGTTCCGCGTTATAATATAATGGTTTGAAGCTCTTTATGTTCACTCCTAGCAAGCCGTGCCCCTGGCTCTACTGGAGGCATGAGACAGGACATATGGAGATATTACTGGTGCCCGGCTCTAGCGATTGATGACCAACCTAGGAAAGATAGTGATCGTGATCGTGGATTTTTATTTTTTTTTTACAATTACAAAAGATATACAATTAAAAAGTTCATATTTGGGTTTTGGTCATACAGTGTTCCAGCACCCAGCCCGCCACCAGTGCCCATCTCCCACCACCAACGTCCCGGTTCCCTCCCCCTCCCCCAGCCCTCCTCCATGGCAGGTTCTTTATTTCTTTCCCTTTCTCTCTCTTTCTCTTTTCCTTCCCCTCCAGACTATGGATTACAGAACATACATTAAAGGGTTGTCATGTATATCTTTTTGCCCCTATTTAATGCTCAGTTCTAGAGTTGGCATTAGTACCCTCGACAATTGTTAGCACACTGTTCCATTTTCTGTCTTACCTAGCCTCTGACTCCCAGACGTTTGTGGTAATTTCCACCTTTTGACAAGACCTCCTGATATATGTTTCACTTGACCTTGGATATTGGTATCATAATATGTACATATATATTTATGTTATGCAAATAAATGCAGTCATTCTGTATCTGTCTCTCTCCTTCTGGCTAATTTCGCTCAACATAATCTTCTCCATGTCCATCCATTTATAGGCCAAATTTTATAACTTCATTTTTTCCTACCAGCTGCATAGTATTCCATTGTGTAGATGTACCAAAGCTTCTTTTATCCAGTCATCGATTTTTCGGGCACTCTGGTTGCTTTCAGATTCTGGCTATTGTGAATAATGCTGCTATGATTATAAAAGTAGGGATGGTGTTTCTGCTGCGTATTTTTGGTTTCCCAGAGTAGATTCCCAGGAGTGGTATGGCTGGGTCAAATGGGAGTTCAATTTCTAGTCTTTGGAGGAATATCCATATTGTTTTTCAGAAAGGCTGTACCAGCCAGCTTTCCCACCAACAATGGATGAGTGTCCCCTTTTCCCCAATCCACGCCAGCACTTCGTTGTTCTTGCTCTTTTGGATATGTGCCAGTCTCTGTGGTGTAAAGTGGTATCTCTTGTTGTTTTGATTTGCATCTCTCTGATGATTAGTGATGATGAGCATTTTTTCATATGTTTTTTGGCCATTCGAATTTCTTCCTTGCTGAAGTTTCTGTTCATTTCTTCTCCCCATTTTTTGATGGGGTTGTTTGTTTTCTTCTTGTAAAGTTCTACCAGTGCCTGATATATCCTGGATATTAACCCCTTATCAGATGGGTATTGGGTGAATATTCTTTCCCATTCTGTGGACTGCTTTTGTATCTTAGTCACTGTTTCTTTTGAGGTGCAAAGCTTTTAGTTTCATGTAGTCCCCTATGTTTATCTTTTCTTCTAGTTGCTTTGTTAGTGATGTTTTTCACCTTTGAAGATGCCTTTAGCTTCAATGTAGTGTAGGGTTTTTCCTATATTTTTCTTCAATGTACTTTATGGATTCAAGTCTGATATTGAGATCTTTAATCCATTTTGATCCTGATTTTTGTGCATGGTGGTAGACACAGGTCCAATTTCATTTTTTACATCTCGCTGCCCAGTTTTTTTCCCAACACCACTTGTTGAAGAGGCTTTCCCTTACTCCATTTTAGACTCGTTGCACCTTTATCAAAGATTAAATGATCATGTGTTTGAGGTTGGGTGTCAGGATACTCAATTCTATTCCATAGGTCCACAGGTCTGTTTGTATTCCAATACCATGCTGTTTTAATTACTACTGCCTTGCACGTACAGTTTGGGGTTGGGAAGGTGATGCCTCCCATCTTCTTTTTTCGAGGGTTGCTTTTAGCTATCCTTGGGGGTTTATTGTTCCCTTACAAATTTCAGGAGTGTTTGGTGAATTTCTTTGAAGAATGTCATGGGTATCTTATAAGGGACTGCTTGAATCTGTACAGAGCTCTAGGGAGTATTACCATTTTGACCAGGATTGATTCTCCTATCCATTAGCAGGGAATATGTTTCCATTCCTTTTGTCCTCTTTTATCTCTTGGAGCAGTGTCTTGTAGTTTTTCTTTGTACAGATCCTTTACACTTTTTGGTAGGTTGATTCACAGACATTTGATTTTCTGTGGCACAATTGTGGGCCGATTGTTTCCTTAATATCCCTTGCCTCTTCTCTTTCGTTATTTGTATATAGGAAAGCCACCGACTTTAGGTGTTGATTTTGTATCCTGCCACTCTACTATATGCGTCTATGGTTGGATTTTTATCTTGTTAAATTCTGCTGTGCTTTATGTCTTTAATATTATTTCCTTTATCAGATGGTTATTGAATAAACAATTTTTCCCATTCTGAGCCGTCTTTGCATATTTTTACCATTTAATTGAAGAAGCCTTTTTAGTTTAGTAATGTAGTCCCACTTGTTTTATCTTTACTTCCCTTTCATTTATGATTCAATTTATTATGCTTCTTTTTCTTTTGTAAATCTCTTGCTAGTGGTTTTTATAGATCTTGGTGTTTGGGATTTCAGCTCGTTGATTTCAGTTATAAGTTTTATTATTCAAATCTTTATTTTCCAGGTGCTTTTTTTTCATCACATTTTCCAAGTTATTCACTTATGAATTTTGCCCTTTCTTCCTCCTAAAATGCTTGTGAGAGCTTTGGACTTTGCTCTTAGCACTGCTTTTGCTCAGTGTCCAACAAGTTCTGGTAGCTCATGTCTATTCTTGTTTGTTTCCAGGAATCTTTGATTTTCCTCTTTGATTTCCTTTCCATTTGACTGGTTGTTCTGTAGCGACCTATTTAATTTCAATTGTTTTGATTCGATTCTCCAGCTCTGTGTGTGATGAACTTCTATTTTTTAGTGCATCATTGTCTGAAAACATAGTTGATGCAATTTCTTGTTCTGTGTCTATGTTCTGTGTCTATGTTCTGTGACTATGACTATGTTCTGTAAAGCTGCTGTCTATGTTCTGATCTGTGTTCTGTGACTCAGAATATGGTCAACTATCTTGAGACTGTGCTTATACACTGGAAGAAACTGTGTATTTAGGTTCTTCCCAGGGATGAAAAGCCCTAAATATATCTAGTAGAAGTCCCTTTCTTCCCTCAAATGAATTATTTTCTTGCTAAGCTTTAGACTACTTGATATATAAAGTGTTGACAATTGGTGTTGAAATTTCCAAGTACTCTTATATTGCTGTCACTCTCTTTCTTTAGTCCTAGCCAGCTATATCATTGTTTTGCCTTTCCTCATTTAAGTGCATATAAGTTTAAGTGTGAGTTTTCTGATGTACAAGATCTCTTGATCATTAAGAAATGACCCTTATTTTCTCTTGTAACCTTCTTTCAGCCTGCATTCTGTTGTGTATTACTAGTATGACCACTAGCCTTTCTCAGAGTTATTTTGCAGAAAGAGTATTTTCCAGTCTCTAGTTTGAGTCTGTATTTGCTTTGTTCAAGTTGTTTTTCTGCAGGCAGCAGAGTTTTTCAGTTCAATTTTCTAATCCATCCACTGCCACTCTGTCTCTTAATTGAATTGCATTTAACCCAGTGACCTTGAGAGATTTTCTTACAGAGGTTGTTCTGTTGTTCTGCAGGAGTTTGGTGTGTTTGTGGGGAGTATTTTATCTTAAAATGTCCATTTAATTCTTCTTGTAATAGTGATTTTGAACCTAGAAATTTTCCTGAGTTGGTTTATCCATGAAGATTGTGTATCATTCAGCAAACCTTCATGAAAAGTCTTTGAAGTAAAGTGTTCTTGGTAGAGGCATTCATTTACAGTTATCTCCTACCACATTGTCTTTGGACACATAGGATTTAATCCTGATAGGTCTCCTGTAAATCTCTTAAGGATGGTCCTTTTTAAATAATTTGTTCTCTGATATTGCTTTCTTTTAGTATACTATGGTTTTGTGTCATTCTGATTAGGATGTTTCTTGGAAATATTTTCTTGGATTTCTTGTTTTAGTTTCATGAATCCTGGATTGGGGTGCATGCACTCTTCAGCTCTGGGAATTTCTCAGCGGCTGATATTTGACAATTACTTCTTCATTAGGGTTTTCTTCTTGCCTGTCTGGGATCCCAATGATTCTATGTTGTTCCTCTTGAATTCATCCCAGAGTTCTGTCATCTGTTATTTTTTTTAGACCCTTTTCCTATTTCTGCCCTTGTCTGCATATTTTCTCTACTTCATCTTTGAATTCACTGAGATTCTGTCCTCAGCAGTTGTTATTCTGTTACTGAGGCCTTCCAAGCTTGTAATTTCAACTTCAGGTTTTAGATGTATCACTTCTGCTGACTTTTCTTATTTCTGCTCTCTCATATCCTCTGTGTTTTATGGTGCTGCATTTGTTGTTTCTTGGAGTTCCTTATTTAGCTCAACAGATTCTATTCTAAATTCTTAATGGAGGTTATGTGTTAGTACTAGTTAGGAGTATCGTCTTGGTTAGCCTCTTCCTGCTAAACCTGAGTGGGTTTTCTGTGTTGCTTTCACCCATTGTGAACTTTGCAGTTTGGGGGCTTGTTTTTTGAATGTTGTTGTATGACTAGGAACTTGCATAGCTGAATGGTGCTCTAGAGATCAATAATGAGCACACTGACACCATGCCTGCCTTGCCTTTTTTTTTTTTTGTAGCATTTATTATACCTCCGTATATATACAATTACAACGTTGTTCAGGAGAGTTTGGTACACACCCTGTGTTCCAGCACCGCCCTCCAGAGTGCCCTCACCACCACCCATGTCCCCAATTTCACTCCCACTCACATCTCCTGCTCTAAATGGCAGGTTAATTTTCTCTTCTCTCACTCCCTCTCTCTCTCCTCCTTCTCCACATTAATGGGTTTCACTCCGTACACTAGAAGCCATCATTTTGCATTTTTTTGTCTGTATTAAATGCTCAGTTATATGTTGGTGTGAGAATTTGAATTCCACACATGTTCCCTTCTCTATCTTACCAAACCTCTGACTCCACGTGCCTTGTGGTAATTTCCACTTTTAGTAGATCACCCAATATATTTATGTCATGCAAATAAATGCGTCATTCTATGTCTCTTTTTCCTTCTGATAATTTTCACTCAACATGATTCTTTCCATATCCATCTAATTTATAGGCAAATTTTCATAGCTTCATTTTTCTGACTGCTGCATAGTATTCCATTGTATAGATGTACCACAGTTTCTTTATCGAAGTCATCAGTTCTCGGGCATACTGGAGTTGTTTCAGTGCTGCTATTGTGACTAGTGCTTTATGAAAATAAAGAAGTATGGTTTTGTTTCCAGCTTATGTTTTGGCGTTCAGGGTATATTCCCAGGAGTAGTATGGCTGGGTCAAAGGGGCCTCTTTCTAGTCTTTGGAGTAATGTCCATAATTGTTTTCCAGAAGGTTGTTGCAAGTCGACATCCCCACCAACAGGGTACGAGAGTCCCCTTTCCCACAACATCCACGCCAGCACTTGTTACTTTTACCTTTTGGATATGAGCCATTCTCCTGTGGTGGTGAGATGATATCTCATTGTTGTTTTTGTTTTACTTCTCTCTGTGTTAGTGATAATAATGAGCGCATTTTTTTCATATGCCCTTTTGGCCGTTTCCGTTTCTTCCTTGTCAAAGTTTCACCATTTATCTCTCTCCCCAT